>CM062614.1:34950235-35160235 GCA_025617555.3 Puccinia polysora | reverse complement strand
AAGGAGGCAACTAAACCACCTTTCTTTTCCAACCACCATGATTATGTGGATTAAATTGCCATGCCATGATTTCCTCCTTGCTGAAACATATAAGTGTCCAGTGGTTATGTTTTCTTCTTTCATGCCTTGCAATTATGTTCCTTTGAATTCCCCTCCCACTCCAAATTATAAATCTTCTCCTATCTGCTTCATTCTTTTAGAAGATTTCCAACATATAGTCTTATTCAATTTCCAGTCTGATAATTGGCCAGCTCCCAGGTTAGGTCCACTTTAGAAAAGCTTTGTGACCAAGGATTCAAAATATTGGAAAACCATTATTCATACAAATTCAGAGCTTGGTAATGATTTTTTTTACCTCCAAGAAAATCAAGTAGAAAAATAAAAACAATCATAGTTGAATAATCATTAATATTTACATCCATATTTGTTCCTTATTATTTATTTTTTGAATGAAGTTTGGAAAGTGTATGCAAACATAAAAAAAATCTGTATTAAGAATCAATTTTCTCATTTTTTGAGATTTCTGAAAGCTTGAATACCCCCAAAAAGAATATTTCAAAATTCAAAAAAAAGGATCCAACGGCCCAATGAGAAAATTCAAATTTTTAAATTTTTTGGCTTTTTGAAGGAACGTTTTAAGGTAAAAAATGATGTCCTAAAACTCTGAAAAAAAATATATCTTTAGAAGTTCTTTTCAATTTATAACAGTTTGAAAAAACAAAAAAAAAATTTAGAAGGAAAACAAAAGGACCCAAGCATCTAATGAGAAAATTGAGTGTTTTGAATTTTTTGCTTTTTTGAAGGACTGTTTCAAGGTAATTATAATAAATCCAAGAAATCTAGAAAGAATACTGGAATGCTCATTGAGGGTTTGTTTAACTTTTTTATAGCTTCAGTTTCCAATAAAAATGAAATCAAAAGGAAAATAACCGGATGCAAATATCCAATGAGAAATTTAAATTGTTTGAATTTTTTGGTTTTTTTGATGGAATTTTCCAAGGTAAAAGGATAGATCAAAAAAATGTGAAAGAAATATTGGAAATCTCTTTGAATTTTGCTTGAAAATTTTTCCAGCTGAAATAACCAACAATAAAATCAAAATAGCGAAAATAAGGATCCAAAAACCCATAGAAAATTTGGTTCTTGCAGAATTTTCTAAATATTTGTTTACATTTTTGCAGGGGCTTTAATGCCTCCAAAATATTCAAAAAAATTTATGGGGGAATTGAAACCCTAGCTATGGGACTTCAGCATTGGAATTCAAAAAAAAATTCTTGAAAGTACCATGAAATTAAGTATTTGTCCTTGTGGAAGCAGATTTGTGCAACAGCGGGTACATTTAAACTTCCGTGAAATAAAGGATTGGGGGTGTAAGAAAATTAACGCCAAAAATTTAAAACAAACAAATTAAGTGCATTAATTTTCTCACGCCCCAAATACTTTATTTCACAGAATTTTATGTCTAGCTGCCCTTGCGCGCCTCTGCTGCTACACAGAGAAATACTTCATTTCACAAGGATTTCAAGAATTCATTTTTTTTGAATTCTGAAGCTGCAGCCCAAAATCTGGGGTATGGAAACCCCCCAAAAAATCTTTGGTAATTTTGGAGGCATTGGAACACCTTCAAAAATGGAATCTAAAAATTTAAAAAATCCACCAAAACCAGTTTTTGCATGGGATTTTGGATCCTCATTTTGGCTATTTGAATTTTTTTTTTTTTTTTGCTTTTTTCAGCTATAAGAAATTTGATAAAACATTAGGGCCTATCAGAGTTAGTAAGAAAACCACTAGAAACCCGCCATTTTTTTTGACCAAACCCACCATTTTTAATGGCGGGTTTCTGAAATACACATAACCCCTAACTGGTGTATTTCAACAGGGAAATGTTAAATTCAAGGCTCATTGAGCCGTGCACATGGGTTGAAAGGGGCCATGTGGCACGCCACACGGTTTAATTCAAGCTGGGTACAACCCCCCATGGCTCAAAGAGTTTTGTGGCCAACCCAGCCTGCTCCGCCAGCGTGTGGGATTCCACTGGACCTGGACCGCAGTGAGCCAAAAAAAAAAAAAAAGAAAATGAAAGAGTACTAACATAACCCATAAACTAAATAAACCTTAAAAAAAAAGTAGAAATAAATAAATAAATAGGTTAATAAAAAACAAAAAAAAACTGGTACTATCCAATGGACTAGCCCTAAAGTAAAAAGACCCAAAAAACACAAGTAAATGGACTAGACCTAAACTAAAAACAACAAAAAAAGACAAGTAACTTGACAAGCCCTAAAGTAAAAACACCAAAAAAATACAAGTAACTTGACAAGCCCTAAAGTAAGTTCAACTTGAATGGCCCTAAATTAAAGAATTCTTTTGACCAGCCCTAGAGTGAAAGTGGCCAAAAAAAGGCAAGTATTTTGACCAGCCCTAAGGTAAAAACACAAAAAAAACAGGTTCAACTGGTGTTAAGCTGGCCCCATCCCAAGCTTAACATAAGTTAAGCTTGTGATGGAATCAGCCCAACACAGGTTGAACTGACTTACCATTAAAATCTCATTCAAAACACTTAATATAATTATGTTAACTCAAAAAAATCAACATAATGATGTTCAAAATGTGATAACCCTTTATATTAATAGAACTTGTTAGCTGCATTAGAATTACAATTTATATGAAAACCAATGATTAAATGAAGTCAAAGTCTCTTTCAATCTAGAATACATGTGCAATTGATCTTTGAGATGATCAAACCAACCAGAGGCTTTTTTAGAAATCAAGGAACATGGTTTTGCTACAATGGGGGGGATGAGAATCATTTCTCCCTCAAGTAGTAATATATCCCAGTGGTTATTTTTTACAAAAGAAATGAAAATTGGATCTGATTAATCAGTAAAACCATTTTTCATTGAAATATAAGTATCACATGACTCCAATAAAATGAAGAATATAGGTCAGGAATATTTGTCTGCTATTATTTGAGCCATATCTAATTTAGCCAGTCATTTTGAGGAGGTAATCTTTTCATTGATTTCTTCAACATCAAGTCTTTGTTTAATCTTTTCAACCTACTTTGCACCACCAAGCATCTTAATGTAGCATGCTTTATGATTCTCAAATGTTTCAATCATTTCCTTCCTAACTTTAAACCAACCATTTTCTTCATAACCAAGAGATTTAGAAATGACTCTATATCCGCAATTCCCATCTCCAATTGGATCCCAAATCTCACCCAAGAACTTATGGAATTTCTTGGGTATTTGATTGAGGTATTTCAAATTTGGTTCCTATCATGAAAACTAACTTAGTATTAATTTCTTTAATCAGATCAATTAAATTAATAATCACCAAAGATGAACTTCTGCTTGGATAGAGAGTAGTAAATGACCATTTAAAACAATCTCCTCCAGTCCTTCTCATCATCATCACCATCATCCAAGCTTTGTTCAATTGTACTTGGCCTTGGACAATTGTCCTTGGATTGTCCCATTTATCAATCTCTTGATACTTCCTGTTTGCTTGTTTTAGTTTTTAGCATTGCAAGAGGTCAAGGATTGAGATTGGGTTGGAGAGGATAAGACGGCATTGGATTAGGTTTGGGATCAACTTGCTCAAAAACAATCCTCAATGGAATAATCCCAGTTGAGAGACGGTCCATATATGTAGAGAGAGAGAGAGGTGACTCACATGTTTGAGGTTGAGGAGTTGATAAATGGTGAGCTGAGGTATGTAGAATTTGGATAGAAAATCTATGAAAACCGTTTGAACCAATGTGGTGGTCTTTTATAGACGCAAGTTGGAATTGGCTGCGCGCTGCGCGCTCAGCAGTAGCGGCGGGCTCAGCAGTGGTAGGGCGCTCAGAAATTGTTGCGGCTTTGCCGCAGAAAGTCAAGCTGCAGGCTCAGCATATGGAGACGCCTGATGGATTGGATTGGATTGGATTGGATGTATTCCGCGTGGATTGCGCATTGCAAGAGGTGGATTGGATTGGGCCAATATATCTTGGGTATCTGGAATGGCGCATTGGGCGGATGCAGACATGCGCGGGGGGCTCCAAGTTGGGTGCGGCGCGAGGGCCGCGCCACAAGAAGGACAAACCAGGTGGGCGTTGTGGGGTCAATTTATAGACACAGATTTGGAACTGCTTTGCGGCTGCGCGCTCAGAATTGGAGGCAAGCGGGCTCAGCATTAGGGTATGCAGAGTGCTCAGCAGCGGCAGCTGCTGAATTGGCAGCAGCCGCTGTTTGGCTCCGCACCTAGTGGACCGGTTGGGCTCAGCATTGAATGCGGCGTGTGCGGCAATCCGCACTGGAGATTGGATTCGGAAGGTAGTGCGCTTGACTAGGTTTGCGGGCGCGCCGGTTCAGATAAGTAGGAGCGGAGCAATCCGCGGGCTATAAAGGAAAGGATGGAGCGCGCGTGCAAGCGCGCGGATCACGCTGGATAATACCGGACATCCACAACGGGTGTGGACAAACAGATACAGACAGGAGCGGGGGGCTCCAAGTAGGGCGCGGTGCAAGGACCGCATCATGAGAAGGACAAACTGGATGGATGGAATGGCGTACGGACGTCAGGGGAAGTTTGGTATGGAGTTGGTGAGAGGAGGCTAGGGTTTCTGTTTTGGGATTGTTTTCTGTTTCTTTGTCTTACTTTTATTTGCGCTTGTACTTAGGTTAGGGTTGGGAGGGAGGACTTATCCTCACTCTCAACTCCGGGTTAGGAGGGGGGGGGCATGGAATCAGACCATCATATCATTGGATTGGATCAATCATCTCACCAAGAGATTAAAGGAACTTGTACTGGATACACATCCAGGTGGAAAGTTCTTAGGATTGAAGGATTGGCAATTTCACTCTCTCTCTATTTTTCTTTATCTCTTCATCTCCTTATTTCTATTTCTCATTTAAGTGCGACTTTGGGCATCCTCATCTCCTTTCAGACGCAGGGAACCGTTAACTTCCAAACCTTGGGACAATTATAGGGGAAAACCCTTATTCCTTCCACAGTGTAATGGCAGGATGGCAATACAGATTGATGTGGGATATGGGATATGGGATATGGGATATGGGATATGGGATGGGAAGTATAGGGTTGAGGCTAGGGTTCTGTGCTAAGGGGTTGTATTTCATTATTCTTCCTTGTTTCTGGTTGTACTTAGGTTAGGGTTGAGGGGGAGGTTACTTAAGCCACACCCTAAACCCAGATGAAGGCAAGGAGAAGGATAACAGAGGTTTTCATAGGCTTTGGAAGGATCTTTATTCTCAATTACCTATCTCTCAGTCAAAGGGTGAACAGTTGCACTCAGGGTTTACAGACACAAGGGATCAATAACTTCCAAACTTGAGAACCATTAAATGAGAATTCCTCTTCTGAATTTGACATCTGGGGGTCTGGCCGGGAAGTAATGTTTTGTTCCTTGTCTCTTGAAACCAACAAGCGCAATATCCCAGTACCACCCATCAACCGTTGCAGGGTCATCTAACGTTTACCCCACACCTCTTCCTCCTCCTCCTCCTCCTCCAGCTTCTTGGAAGCAACCCTTGTCAAGGGCAGGATACAGTGTCCCTTGTTCCAACAATGGCGCCAATCACAATCCCATTTGCATCAGACCGCGGGAATCTTCCTCACATTGGTTCAACACTGAGGACATTGAGTGATTTTTTGCGCAATAAAAAGGAATTGCCAAGGTGGAAGGTGCAAAGGGTTTGGATAAGGCCCAGCTTGTCATCCTCTTCATCATGGACAAAGAGAAGCTTTGGGATGTGGAGTAGATGGAGGGGTATGAGGAACTTGATTGGCCAAAACTGAAGGCGGAAATCTTGGCGCAGTGGAGAAGACGCGAACCTTGGTTTTGGGAAAGCAACTTTAAGCAAGCCCTGGAAGAAGTGAGTGCAAATGGGGGAGTCCGGATGCAAGCGCAATTGGGGTGTTATGTAGCAATTTTTGATTGGATCTATTGTTACCTGGCAAAGAACAAGGTGATATCAGGGCAGATGGGCGCAATGAAGAGGGCGTTTTTGGGAGGACTCAGTCCCCCACTCCGCAGGCGGTTTCAGTGGCACTTGAACAAAAACAGCTTGGTGAAGAGGTTTTTGGATGGGAGTATTGTGCTTCTTCCAGACATCCTTTTCATTTGTCACGCGGTGGAAAGCAAGCTGCAATTAGAGGAACTGATGGAGGACATGGAAAGGTTGTTCCTGATGGGGCCAAGGAAGTCCGCTTCCCATACTCCATCAGCACCAAGGCAAGCTCTGGTCGCAGGCCCCTTGAAAACAGAAAGCGCTCAGGCCACACCACCAACAAAAAGCCCGTAGGTTAGCAAGATGACCAAATTTATGAAGGATTTAGGGATCTTTCTGAGTTGAATGTTGTCCAGGTTGCGCAATCCGCCTCCTCACCTTTGGGGACCAATTCCGCTGTCAAATCCGCCCACTTTGTGGTTATGAAATTACTACGGGGAAACGGGGCATGGCAATTGGGGTGCAATAACATGACAAAGGACCTCAAGGCGGGATTGTTTTGACCGGTGGGAACGGGATTCATGTTCCCAACGGTGTGGTGTCAATTTATAGACACGGATTGGGAACTGCTTTGTGGCTGCGTGCTCAGCATTAGAGGCAAGCGGGCTCAGCATTAGGGTTTGCGGAGTGCTCAGCAGCAGTCGCTGTTTAGCTCCGCACCTAGTGGACGGGTTGGGCTCAGCATCAAATGTGGCGTGGGCGGAAATCCGCGCCGGAGATTGGATTTGGAAGGTAGTGCGCTCAACTAGGTTTGCGGGCGCGCCGGTTTGGATACGTAGGAGCGGAGCAATCCGCCGGCTATAAAGGAACGGATGGAGCGCGCGTGCAAGCGCGCAGATCACACCGGATAATACCAGACCTCCACAACAAGCGCGGACAAACAGATACTGACAGGCGTGGGGGGCTCTGAGTAGGGCGCGGTGCAAGGACCGCGTCATGAGAAGGACAAACCTGATGGATGAAACGGCGTACGGACGTCGGGAGAAGTTTGGGACGGAGGTGGGGAGAGGAGGCTAGGGTTTCTGTTTTGGGATTGTTTTCTGTTTCTTTGTCATACTGTTATTTGTGCTTGTACTTAGGTTAGGGTTGAGAGGGAGGACTTATCCTCACTCCCAACTCCGGTTTAGGAGGGGGGGCAGGGAATCATACCATCATATCATTGGATTGGATCAATCATCTCAACAAGAGATTAAAGGAACTCATACCGGATACACATCCAGGTGGAAATTTCTTAGGATTGAAGGATTGGCAATTTCACTCTCTCTCTATTTTTCTTTATCTCTTCATCTCCTTATTTCTATTTCTCATTTAAGTGCAACTTTGGGCATCCTCATCTCCTTTCAGAAGCAGGGAACTGTTAACTTCCGAACCTTGGGACAATTATAGGCGGAAAACCTTTATTCTTTCCACATCTGGGGTCTGGCAGGGAACTAACCTTCCTTTTCTTGTCTTTCAAAGGTAACTGGGCGCAATGTCTTATTCATACCTCCCTACAGTTGCTTCCTCTTCTTCTTCTTCTTCTTCTTCCGTTTCTGGGTCCGCTACACTGACCCCACTTGCGTCTTCCATCCCTCCTCCTCCCCCTCCCTCCGCTCAACCCAGGTCAAGCTACGCCGTTCCCCCATTAGTCTCCAGTGACCATGAACCCACTTGTCCGGTTTGCATCAGGCCGCGCGACTACCCTCACATCCGATTCAACACTGCGGATGTGGAGAGATTCATCTTGAGATAAAAAGGTATTGCAGATGCAGAAGGTGCGTCAGACACCAATAAGGCCCTGGCTTGTTGTCCTGTTCATTATGGAAAAAGAGAAGCTCTGGGATGTGGAGGAGATGGAAGGCTACAAGAATCAGGATTTTCCAAAACTGAAGGCGGAGATCCTAAGGCGGTGGGGTAGGCGCAAACCTTGATTCCGGGAAAGCAATTTTGACCGCGTGGCCTCGGAGGCGAGCGCGCGCGGAGGAGTCAGAACTCGGGTGGAGCTGGCGGATTACACCTTGACATTCAATCGGATCTATTGGTACTTGTCAAAGAACAAGGTGGTGGTGGGACAGACGGGGGCCATGAAAAGCGCGTTTCTGGGCAGTTTAGGCGCTCAACTCTGGGCAAGGGTGCAGCGGCATCTTTACAATCACAACTTTGTAAAGGGGTCATTGGACGGGAGCATTGCGCTCCTTCCGGAGTTGGCTGTCATTTGCCAGGCTGTGGAGAGTGAGCTTGAATTAGAAGAGCTTATTGAGGATACCGCTAAGTCCTTCCCAGCGGGACCAAAGAAATCCGCCCCCCAGGTTTTGGCTCTGGCGCAATTTTTGGCCCTGGTTCCACCTACTTCCACGCGTGTTCCGGTTCCTCAACCAGCGCCCACCCCTCTGGTAAGTGAATTGACGGAACTGATGAAGGATTTGAAGATCTGCATGAGCCGTATGGGCCAGCAGCAGCCGCAAGAGCCTCCACCTCACATGGTGGAAGGGTTTGGACCACCCGGTACCTTCACGCCGAGGGGGTGCTCGTACTGTGGGGCAAAAAGTCATTGGCAATCGGCATGCAAGGAGCTTACAAAGGATATCAACGCAGGATTGGTTTGACTGGCGGGGATGGGGTACATGTTTCCAACGGGCGAACAGATTCCGATGGAGCCAAGCCAGCCGACCGCAATACAGAAGGTGCGCACATGGGGTCAGGAGGCGGGAACAACAGCGCAAGCGTCACTAGGCATCGTTACCTGTCCCAGATTGTTGCAACCACCTTGGGTGGAAGCTGAGGTAAGGTTAGTGGCAACAGAAGAGAAGGTGGCGGTCTCGGATAAGATGGAGGTGGATGCAAAGGAGCGACCCCCGTCAACCGTTCCAAAACTGGCTGCACGCATGCCCGGAATCAAGGCTCCGGCAGCAAATCCTGTAGGTAAGAAGAAAGCGGCGGACATTGTGCGTAGGGTGATGGGGAACAAGACTCCAGTCCCTCTGAACTTGCAGGAACTGGCGGCTGTGTCTCCGGTGGTGGTAGACAAGATGGTGCAGGCGTTGCGGGATTGCGGTCAGGGCCGGGTACCTCAGACGGTGCAGCGGGTTCATGTGGCGCAAGGATTGTGAGTTGAAATTGGTTTTGACTCCACTTGCTTACGTTCCGATGGTCATAGCGGGGAGGAAGGTGTGGGCTATGGTGGAAAGCGGTTCAATGGTGAACCTTCTGCCATTGCGGATGGTGGATGATTTGGGGTTGGTTTGGCGGAAATGTGAAATGGGTCTCCGTGCGCTTAACGGAGGGGAGTGTTGTGTGGATGGGGTAGTTGAGGAGGAGGAGGTCGAGGTTGCAAGGGTCTGTAGGCCTCTTTCTTTTCTTTTGGTTGATTTTGGGGATGTGATTTTGGGAAGGCCATTCATGTTTGGGTTCCAAGCACAAATGGTTTTCGATCTGGAGGCGGGAACAGAGGTTTTGATGGTGGAGGATTTGTCCGGCGGAAGGTTTGAGACAACTATCTGCGATCACGGGCAAGGAAAGCAGAGGAGAGTGTTGGAGTATGAGGAGGAACCGGACACGGAGTTGGTCTGCGATGGGCAACCCTTGGAGAATTTTTCCTAGCTGACCGAGGAGACTGCACGGAACAAGCTCCGGTTTTGTGCGGGCGGTCGACTAATGAGGAGCAGGGAGGGGGAGGAAGGAAAGTGCAGGGCGCGCACCTTGCAGAAGTAAGTCCCTTTTATCAGTATGCATCGCCCAAGGGTACTAGGCTTTGAAAACCCTATCATTGTGCCACACTTGTGAGCAAAGGCAAAAGCCGCAGTTCCGTTCTGTGCAGGACCTACAGCAAAGGATGCGTGCAGATGATGCGGTGCAACGCTGGCAAGTACAAGCCGGTGTCGCGGAAGGTCCGACCAAGGAATGAGCCAATGCCCCAGGAATTGAACAGACCGCTTTGACAGATTGCTTGGTTAAGGGACCCTTGGGTCACGCCAATTAAGGCTTTGGGGTTGGTTACTAGTTTGGCGCCAATCACGGATGAGCGGATTGCAGCTTTCAATTTTGGCCCGACGGGATGGTTGAGTATAGAGGAGTGTGAGTTGCTGGTATTGGTTCTGGTTCTTTGGGAAAGAGTGCTTGCGTTTGGACCTGAAGAGGGGGGGCTTCTGAAAAACAATATTGGCGACCCCTATGTCATCCCCACTGTTGATCACGAGCCGTGGCAGATCAAGCCAATTCTGATACCGCGGGAGGTCCGGGAGCAGTTTCTGGAGTTGGTGCGGGAACAGGTGAAGACTGGCCTTTACAAAAAGTCATTGTCTAGTTACTCCAGTCCAATATTTGCGGTAGTTAAGCAGGACAGAAAGTCGTTGGGGATTGTCCATGATCTGCAGCGGCTCAACTCCTTTACGATCTGGGACGCAGGACAGCCCCCTCGCGTTGATGAGTTCCTTGAGTCAATGGCGGGGCGCGCTTGTTACGGTTTAGTGGATGTGATGGGGGGATACAACCAGCGCGAGTTGGATCCTCGCTCGCAGCCTCTAACGGCATTTGAGACTGGGTTGGGAAGAATGCAGCTGACTCGGCTACCGCAGGGCGCAACCAATTCTGTGGCGGTGTACCAGGCGCAAATGGCTTGGATCCTGAAAGATGATCTTCCGGAGGGAGCCCAAATCTTCATTGACAAAGCGGGCATCAAAGGTCCAAAATTGGATTACGGAGGAGCAGAGCTGTTTGAAGTTCCCGGCGTCCAATGTTTTGTGTGGGAATAAGCGCAGACGTTGGATTGCATCCTGTTTCGCATCAAGGAGGCAGGACTGACGGTGTTGGGGAAGAAGTTGGCGGTTTGTGTTCCGGATCTCAAAGTCCTTGGCCATGTTGTTGCTTCCAACGGCCGGCGCATTGCAGAGAAAAAGCGGAACAAGGTCCTTGAATGGCCGACCCCGCGGACGGTGTTGCATATCCTTCAGTTCTTGGGATTACGTAGCTATGTCCATATGTTCATCAAGAGGTTTGCGGAGGTGGCAAGCCCGCTCCAATCACTAACGCGGAAAGGCGCGGAGTGGAAATGGGGAGAAGAGTGCAATAGCGCGTTCCGGAAGCTCAAGGAGATGGTGGGACGTGATATTGTGCTCCGCAATCTTGACTACAATGCAGGAGGAATTAGGCTAGCGGTTGATTCCAGGGAATTCAGCACAGGGGGGTTCTCACTCAAGAAGACAACGGTAAGGATAGGCCGGTACTTTAAAAGTCAGCCACCTTCACTCCGACGGAGGGCCGGTACTCTCAGCCAAAGTTAGAGTTGTGCGGGTCACCAAGATCGTGCGGCGGCTTCAGTATTATTTGTGGGGGGTTCACTTTGAGCTTTTGGTGGATGTGGAGGCGCTGGCGCGGATGATCAATTCTCTGGCGTTTCCCAATGCTCCCATGATCAGGTGGGTGGCCTTTCTTCAACTTTTTTCCTTTGCTGTTGTTCATGTTCCAGGGAAAGCGTTCACTATGCCCAACGCATTGTTGCGGTATCCAAGGGACAACCCGTTTGAGGATGCGGAACTGCTCGATGTGGAGACCCCGGTTGTCAAGGTAGGGGTTGTGGAGGCGGGAGTTCAGCTGCCGCTCCGGCAGACTGGGCGGTACGCAATTCTTTGTGATTACTTGCTGGAACTTTGTTTTCCTGACGGAACTATGGACAAGCACATGCAATGGGCAAGGCCGCAAGCGGGAAACTTCTATGTACAGGAGGGGAAGCTTTGGCGGCGGAAGACTCCGGTTCCTCTTGTGGTTACCACTTCAAGGGCGGATCAGGAAGCTATCCTCCAAAGCCTTCACAACAATCTTGGCCATCGAGGGGAGGTCGAAACGTGCAGGTGGGTCAAAGAGCAGTTCTGGTGGCCGGGGGTAGTGCGTGCGGCACAGGAATGGTTGGCGTCCTGCGAAGCCTGTCAACAGCGGAGCGCAAGATTTCCTAAGGAAGTTGGAAACCCCACAGGGGAAGAAACCCTCTTTTGTTGAGTCTTGCTTGATGTTGTCCACATCAAGGCCGGTAAGTTTGCCTATCTGCTTGTCGCTCGGGAAAACCTGTCCAGTTGGGCCAAAGCGCGTCCGTTGGTCAAGCTCTTGGCGGACAAAGTTGCTCTGTTTCTGGAGGAAGATTGGTTCGCCGGGTACGAGTTGCTTTGTCTGCTTACAGTGGAAAGAGGGGCTGAGTTTTGCAGCCGTTTGGTTGAGTTGGTGAAGAGTTGCAGAGCCAAGTTTGGCCAAGTAACGGAGTATTATCCCAAGGGGGCCGGCATGGTCAAACGCGGGCATCAACCAATCAAGGACGCCCTGGTCAAGATGTGCGGGGAGGACGGTAAGCGCTGGCAGGAGACCCTTCCAATGGTTCTGTTTGCGGATCGGATTTTGGTGAAGCGGTCAACAGGCTACTCGCCGTACAAGTTACTTTTTGGACAGCGCCCCATGCTTCCGGTGGACATTGAGTTTGAGACATTCCTGGGGGTTGACTGGTGGAGGGTGAAGACCTCTGCCAAATTGCTTGAGGCTTGCACCGAACAGCTCCTTTGACGGGACGGGATGCTTGCCAAGGCTGCGGACCAGCTGAAGAAGACTTGGACGGCATTGGTGCGCTATTGGGACAAGCGCTGTGGAAAGAATAAGGGTTTTGCCCCTATAATAGTCCCAAGGTTCGGAAGTTAACGGTTCCCTGCGTCTGAAAGGAGATGGGGATGCCCAAAGTTGCACTTAAATGAGGAATAGAGATAAAGATATAAAGGGATAAAGAAAAATAGAGAGAGAGTGAAATCGCCAATCCTTCAATCCTAAGAACTTTCCACCTGGATGTGTATCCAGTATGAGTTCCTTTAATCTCTTGGTGAGATGATTGATCCAATCCGATGATATGATGGTCTCATTCCATCCCCCTTCCCCCCCTAACCCGGAGTTGAGAGTGAGGATAAGTCCTCCCTCTCAACCCTAACCTAAGTACAAGCACAAATAACAGTATGACAACGGAAGGGGGATTTGGTGCTCCTGTAAAACCTGAGTCTGGAGTCTCAGTGGGGGAAGTTGTTTGCTAACCAGTGGAACGGCCCGTTGCGCGTGTCATCCAAGTTCGAGGGCGGCAGCTATCAGTTGGAGGAATTAGACGGTACTCCGCTGAAATGGAAGGCGGCAGCTTTGCATGTCAAGTGCTTCTTTGCGTGAGGATCTACCTCATTTGACAAGACAGCGGAAGGGGGTGACGGATCAGATGAGGGGAGTGTCAAGCGCGGAGATAATGTGGGAACGCAATCCGGGGATTTGTCTTTGGGCGGAGAAGCGGAAAAAGTGCCATTGCAACGGAGTAGGCCGTTGCGACCAGCTGGGGACAGTGGCCAAGTTGGGGGGGGAGAGGTGGTGGGGGTAGGGGATAAGTTTTGATTTGGTGAAGGGGGTGCTCTAGCCGGTTCACAGCTGGAACAACTAGACACCCCAGAATGTTTGTTTCTCTATGTTTCTTTCTTATCTGGATTGTGGGGTCTTTGCTGGCTTGGGGTTTTTGCAGGAAACGCGGGCGCAGCACAAAGCCGGGTTGGTGAACGCGAGGACAAGCCCCGCGGAACCGGGACGCGAGGAAAATCCCGCGGATTGGGGAAGCGGGAAAAAGAGCAATTTGCGGGCGGTCTACAGGCGTTGCGCGAAAAAAAATTATTATGTGTTTTTTTCTATTTTTCTTCTCTTTTGGTTTCTTTTTCTCTTTTTCTTTTCTTGCAGGATATCTTGAGGATTGGTGGTTGGTATGGGAATAAGTTTGATTTGGTGAGGGGGTGCTCTAGCCGGTTCACAGCCGGGACAACTAGGCACCCCAGAATGTCTGTTCTCTTACTCTCTCTCTCTCTCTTCCCTTATGGTGGCGCGCGCTGGTGTTTGGTTGTTGTGTTTGTTACAGGAGGGGTACGGGGAACTGTGTGGCAGTCCGTCTGGGGCGGTCCAGGTACCTTTGCGGAGAACCCAAAGGTGACTTTGCGGAATGCGCGGATCTTGCGCACAGACCTACTCCGGCTCCGCCCTCTCTTTTAACAACTTAGATTTTTTCTCTCTTTTTACTTGCGGGGTCTCTTACTTTTACTTAGGCTGCTCACTGGCTCACTTGGAAGTGGTATGCGCAATGGGTAATTGATTTCAAGCGCGGAATGATGAGAAGAAAAGGTACAACAAGAGTGTGAAGGAAAGGAAAAGGAAAAGAAAGGAAAGAGGGGCCCTGCCTAATCCACCTCCATTGCCCGGACCATTCCATCCCTTGCGTCCGCCAGGAGCACCTGGAATTGCGCCAATACTTTGCGCAGGGAATCCTTTCCGTGGGCGCTTGGGATTGAGAGGAAGCCATGAAGTAGCTTGACCGAGTCGTCCGCAAACCAATCAAATCAAACCTTGGGCAGCATGCGGCCGGGAGGATGGGGGAAGGTGGTGGGGGTGGTAGTGGAAGTAGCGGTGGTGGTAGTGTGGTGAAGCAATGGAAGACTTCTGGGGACAGAAATCAAGTTGGGGGGGGATGTGGTGTCAATTTATAGACACAGATTGGGAACTGCTTTGCGGCTGCAGGCTCATCATTGGAGGCAAGAGGACTCAGCATTAGGGTATGCAGAGTGCTCAGCAGCAGCTGCTGTTTGGCTACGCACCTAGTGGATGGGTCGGGCTCAGAATCAAATGCGGCGTGGGAGGCAATCCGCGCCGGAGATCGGATTTGGAAGGTAGTGCGCTCAACTAGGTTTGCGGGAGCGCTGGTTTGGATATGTAGGAGCGGAGCAATCCACGGGCTTTAAAGGAACGGATGGAGCGCGCGTGCAAGCGCGCGGATCACGCCGGATAATACCAGACCTCCACGACGGGCGCGGACAAACAGATACGGACAGGCGCGGGGGGCTCCAAGTAGGGCGCGGTGCAAGGAACGCGTCATGAGAAGGACAAACCGGATGGACGGAACGGCGTACCAACGTTGGGGGAAGTTTGGTACAGAGGTGGGGAGAGGAGGCTAGGGTTTCTGTTTTGGGATTGTTTTCTGTTTCTTTGTCATACTGGTATTTGCGCTTGTACTTAGGTTAGGGTTGAGAGGGAGGACTTATCCTCACTCCCAAATCTGGGTTAGGAGGGGGGGCAGGGAATCAGACCATCATATCATTGGATTGGATCAATCATCTCACCAAGAGATTAAAGGAACTCATACCGGATACACATCCAGGTGGAAAGTTCTTAGGATTGAAGGATTGGCAATTTCACTCTCTCTCTATTTTTCTTTATCTCTTCATCTCCTTATTTCTATTTCTCATTTAAGTGCAACTTTGGGCATCCTCATCTCCTTTCAGACGCAGGGAACCATTAACTTCCAAACCTTGGGACAATTATAGGGGGAAAACCTTTATTCTTTCCACAATGGGCAAGGGGATCTCCTCCAAACCTGGGAATCCAACTTTCATGGAGAAAGTGTGTGTGCAAGGACAGGAATTGAATTTAACTTCTCAAGCTTTGCTGGGGATTGTCACTGGTCCTGGGGTATGGCAACCACTGCATGTGGAAGCTGAAGTTAGGGTGTTAGCAATGGAGGAGTTGGAAGCAGTGGGAAGGATGGATGTGGATTCCAAGGAAAGGGTACAGCCAGCAGCTTCTAAGCCAATTGCGCACATTCCGGAAATGGATGGAGGGCCAGTGAACCTGGCAGGGAAGAAGAAGGCGGTGGAAATCGTGCGCAGGGTGGTTGGGAATGAAACAACTATTCCCTTGAACTTGAAGGAGTTGGCAGCAGTGTTGCTGGTTGTAGTAGATGAGATGGTTCAAGCTCTGAAGGATTTCAGACACAATAGGATCCCTCCAATGGTTCAATGGGTGAACTTGGCTTGGGATGACGCGGAGCACAAGCTAGCGGGGATGAAATTGATTTCAACTCCACTGGCTTACGTTTCAATGAAGATTGCTGGAAGGAAGGTGTGGGAACTGGTGGATAGTGGTTCTATGGTGAACCTCCTTCTTTCTAAATTAGTTGATGAAATGGGATTGGTTTGGCAGAAATGCGCAATTGGGCTTTGCGCCCTTAATGGCAGGGCGTGTTGCGTGGATGGGGTTGTGGAGGAGGAAGAGTTTCAGTTTGCAAGGGTCCATGAACCACTTTCTGTTCTATTGGTTGATTGAGGGGAGGCTATTTTAGGATGGCAATTCATGTTTGGGTTCCAAGCCCAAATGATGTTTGATCCAGAGGCAGGGATGGAAATGTTGAAGGTGGAAGATTTGTCCTGCGTGAAATTCAAAACTACAATTTGCAATCAGGGGTTGGGAAAGTGGATGCAGGATTTGGAAAGAGAGGAGGAGGAGCACCCTGGCGTGGAGTTGGTTCACAAGGGTGGTCCGGAGGCGCATTACAACTAGTTGGCCAAGGTTAAGGCACAAAGTAAGCTCTGGCTTTATGCGGGTGGTTGACCAGTGAGGAGCAGGTAGGAAGTAGGGAGGAAGCGCGGGACACGCGAGCACTGGAAGTAAGTTCCTTTCCTCAGTGTGAATTGCTGGGAGGTACTTCAAAAAAACACCATCATTGTGCCACGCTTGTGAACAAAGGCAAAAGCTGCGGTTTGGTTTTGACTAAGACCTATGGTAAGGATGCGTTTGGATGGCACGGTGCAATGTTGGGAAGTATAAGCTGTTTGCGCAAAAGGTCTGTGCCCAGAACAAAGCAATGCTGTAGGATCTGAATGGACCACTGTGACCAATCCCTTGTTCGTGGGACCCTTGGAAATGTGCACTAAAGGTTTCACAATGGGTAACACAATTGGAGCGGGTCCCTGGCCTTAACTTTGGACCGCCAGGCCTGTTAAGCGCGGAGGAATGGGATTTGCTGACGTTGGTACTTTTCCTCTGGGAAAGAGCACTTGCATTCAGACCTGAAGAGTGGGGACTGTTAAAGAGCAAGATAGGAGACCCTTATGTGATTCCAACAGTTCCACACAAACCTTGGCAGATCAAGCAAATTCCAATTCCGCAGGCAGTTTTGGAGACCCTTCTTGGAGCTGGTGCGCAAGCATGTGGGGACGGGCCTTTACAAGAAATCAACATCAAGTTACTTGAGTCCAATCTTTGTGGTGGTCAAGCAGGATGGGAAGTCATTATGGATTTTTCATGATCTTCAGCGGCTTGATTTGTTTACAATCCGAGACGCGGGACAACCTCCAGGCGTGGAAAAGTTTCTGGAATCTATGGAAGGGCGCCCGTGCTATGGGCTAGTGGATGTGATGGGGGGATACAATCAGTGCAAACTTGATAGGAGTTTGCCTCCAATGACTGCCTTTGAAACCTGATTGGGCAGGATGCAACTGACGCGGCTTCCACAAGGTGCAACTAACTCAGTTGCTGTTTACCAAGCGCAGATAGCCTGGATTCTGAAGGAAGATCTTCTGGAGGGGGTGCAGATTTTCATTGAAAATGCGCCCATCAAAGGCCCAAAGACGGATTACGGAGGGGAAACACTTATAGAAGCTCCAGAAGTTTGCCAATTTGTCTGGGAGTACGCGCAAACGCTGGAGCCTATCTTGTTCCAAATTGAGAAAGAGGGGTTTACGGTGTTGGGGAAAAAGTTAGCAGTCTGCATACCCGCGCTGGAGGTTCTAGGACATGTGGTGGCTTCTGAAGTAAGGTGGATTGTGGAAAAGAAATGCAACAAAGTCCTTGAGTGGCCAACGCCAAAGACTGTATTGCACATTCTCCAGATCTTGGGATTGTGTAGCTATGTGTGGATGTTCATCAAGAAGTTTTCAGAGGTTGCTAGCCCGTCGCGGGCATTGATGCATAAGGGCGCAGAATGGACCTGGGGTTTGAACTGTGACGTTGCCTTTGACAAACTCAAGGAGATTTCGGGTGCAATATTGTACTGCATGACTTGGATTATGATGCCGGATGAATTAAGTTGGCCGTGTATTCAAGAGAGCTTGGCGCGGGGGGGACTGCTGACTCAGGAGGATCAGGGGAAAGATTGTCCGGTTCTTTATGAGTCCGTTACATTTACACCAACAGGGAGCTGGTACTTGCAGCCAAAGTTCAAACTTTGTGGGTTCACTAACATTGTGCGGAGGTTGCAGAATTTTTATGAGGGATTCAATTCATGCTTCTGGTGGATGCGGAGGCACTGGCGCCAATGATCAAATTTCTGACACTGCCAAACGCACCTATGACCAGGTGGGTGGCGTTCCTTAAGTTTTTCTCTTTCACGGTGGTGCATGTTCCAGGCAAGGCCTTTAAGATGCTGGACACCCTGTCTTGGTACCCCCAGAATGATCTGTACAAAGGGGAGGAACCATTGGATGTGGAGGCCCCAATGGTTAAGGTAGGGGTAGTGGAAGTGGGCGTGCAACTTCTGCTCCAGCAATCCAGAAGGTACGCAGTCCTCAGTTTGTATTTGTGGGATCTTTGGTTTCTGGATGATACTCCAGCCAAGATTGTTTGATGGATTTGGCAGATAGTGAGAAACTTCTACCTGCAGGAAGGACAGCTATGGCGGTTGAACGCGCAGGTACCGCTTGTGGTCAGCACATTGACGGCGGATCAGGAGGTAATTCTGGGAAGTCTGCATGAAAATCTCGGCCATTGCGGCAAGCTTGAAACGCGGCAGCAGGTGCAGGCAAGGTTCTGGTGGCGGGGGGTAATACGCGCGGTGCAGGAGTGGGTACGGTTGTGCAAAGCGTGTCAGAAGTAGACCACAATGTTGCCTTGCAAAGTAGGTGTCCCCACTGGAGAGGACACCTTTTTTGGGAGGGTTTCTCTGGATGTCATGCACATCAAGGAAGGTAAGTTTGCTTACCTCCTTGTTGCATGGGACAATCTGTTGGGATGGGTGGAAGCGCTGCTGCTGGTGAAGCGTTTGGCAGAAAAAGTTGGTCAGCTTCTGGAGGAAGATTGGTTTGCGTGTTATGGATCACTTTGGCTGGTAAAAATTGATGGGGGTGCAGAGTTCCAGGGACAGTTGGCGGAGTTGGTGCAAAGTTGCGGAGCAAAGTTTGAGCAAGTGATGGAGTACTATCTGGAAGGCGCGGGGATGATTGAGCGCGGTCACCATCCAATCAAGGAAGGAATGGTAAAGATGTGCGGAAAGGATGGCAAGCAGTGGAAGGAAACCCTTCCCGTAGTTCTTTTGGAGGATTGGATTTTGGTGAAGAGATAGACGGTTTATTTGCCGTACAAGCTGCTATTTGGGAAGCAAATTTTGCTGCCAATTGACATCAAGCTGGAAACCTTTCTGGGTATTGATTGGTGGAAGGTTAAGACAACCGCAGATCTAGTCAACACCTGTGCCAAGCAAATCCTGCAATGGGAAGAGATGCTGGAGAAAGGGGCTGGAAGACTGAAGGCAACCAGCATGAAGTTTCTCTGCTACTGGGACAAGCACTGTGCGCATAAGCTCCAGGATCTAATGCAGAAGGGGGACTTGGTTCTGCTTTACAACTGGAGCCTGGAAACTCAATGGGGGAAGCTGTTCTCTAATTGATGGAACAAGCCTTTCCGCATGCTTTCCAAGTTCACCAGAGCTAGCTACCAGTTGGAGGAATTGGACAGAACTCTGCTCAAAAAGAAGGCAGAGGCTTCACACATGAAACAATTCTTTGCGCAGGGCTCAACTTCATTTGACATGATGGCTGGTTTGGATAGGAAAAGGGACAAAAACACAGACCCTTCTTCTGAGGAAAAGCCTGCGCGCGCGCTTCGCATCTGGAAAATTAAATGACTGCAGACCGCTGGGGACAGCAGCCAAGTTGGGGGGGAACAATGGATGAATAGGGGATATGATTGGATTTGGTGAGAAGGTGCTCTAGCCAGTTCACAGCCGGAATAACTAGACACCCCAGAATTTTTGTTTTCTTATTTTCTTCTCTCTGGATTGTCCTTTGGATTATTGCTGGCTATGGATGGTATTTTTTAGGTATGGGCATGGCGCAAAGCTGGGTCTGCACACACAAGGACAAGCCCCACATTCTGGAAGCCAATGCATGGACAATTTCCAAAGGATGATTAAGGGAACTAGGAATGTGTGTGGCCTGGAACGGATGTGGGTCAAAGAGCAAATGCGTGGGCTTGGCAACGGGTTGGTGTATTAAAAAAAAATCTTTCAAAGTTTTCTTGGTTATCTTATAGATGGAAGGTGCAAATGTGTTTTGGGAAGATTCTTTTTCTTTCTCTCTCTCAAGGTTGTGTGTGCACGGCTGGTTTTCTTTGTACTCTCTCTGTTCAGTAGATGGGTATGGGGAACTGTGTGCTAGTTTTTCTGGGGTGGTCCAGGTACCCTGAGAGGATACTTCTCACTCTCACGGATTCCTCACTCTTGCGGGTTTCTCTCAAAAGCGCCAATCTCAGTGGCGCAGATTTTTCCCTCTCACCGGATACTCTCAGTGGCGCGGACTTCTCACTCTCACGGCTCCTGTTTCTCTCAGGGTTCTCAAAAAGCCCAAAGGCTGCTTAGGATGGCGTGGCAAAAGTCCTTATCTTTCCATAGGTGCTGGGATAAAAAAAAGATAGAAGGAAGAAAGGAAGAGAGAGGGGGGAAATCTTCCTATGTTGGCCAAGTCATCATCACATCCTTGGCCTCCGCGCATGCCGCCGCGGCTAGGGATTGGAAAGCCGCCAAGAATTTGCGTTGCGCATTGGCAGTGTGTGCGTAGGGAACCGCTAGAAATCAATGGAGGAGTTTGTCCACGTTATTCACCATTGCTTCAAACCATGCCAAGGGGAGTTCTGGAACTAGAGGGATTTCTGGGATCTTGGGATTTGCGGCCGGAGGGGTTGCAGCGGCCAGGGGTTCTGGTGATAACTCAATCACCACGGGAGAAAGTGCGCACGCCGCCTCTGGTGATGACCTGGGAACAGTGTGGTGCCCCATCCTGGACACCCTGGCCAGTGCAGAGACTTTAATTTTTTTATGACTTTTCCTTATCATCATTCATAGGCATCATTATCAAAAAAAAAAATTATCTTCTATCTGGTTTTGGTAGTGGTGCTCCCAATTTCTTCTCGACCTATGCCGCCATGAAGGCTGGTAAGGCTTCCCTGGCAATTGGCCAATTGATCGGCGCCAGATCCCTGATTGTCTCCCTTGTCGTTGGTTCCATGTTGATCATCAGACCCTTCAAGATCCCTTGTCACTCCTTCCTCCGCAACCTTGGCTTCCTCATCATCGCCATCCTCTTTGTCATCATCATCATCTCCAATGGCTTCTTTGGAGGCTATCACCCTTGTCCTACTCTACCTCATCTACATCCTCACCGTCCTCTACACCACCTGGTCCGTTCAGAAGAAACTTGTCAAACTCAATCAAATTTGCATCACTCGTAATCATTACACCTTGGGGGATCAACTCTGTGAAGCTTATCTTGATGATCCCAATCTTCCAATCCAACCTAGTCTAGAACCATCAGATCCTCCTAACAATATCACCACCTCACCGGCTCACTCATCACCCAATCAGTTACAACCTCCAGTACCTCCTCATCACCATCCCATCAACAGTCTCCTCCACCAATCTACTCACTACCCCCAATCCAATCTGCGCCTTCATTGCTCATTGGTTTCCCGCGCAATTCTTTTGTTGCCTGCGCGGGTTGGGGATGTGTCCCGCGCCCCTCAAGGATTCTGACCACGCGTTCATCCGCGGGCCAGCGGATTCCAAGGGGCGTTGGCCTGTCTGCGCGGCCCGTCATCTCACCCTCACCTGCCTGTGCCCACCATTGGCACGGGCTGGTGTTTGTTTTAATCCCCTCTCATTCATTTCCTTTTATTATTTCATTCATCCTCAAAAAAAAAAAAACAATTCTGCTCTATTTTTAGTATCTCTTGAAAATAGTTTACAGGGAACCATGGCCCATAAAAGGAGGGGCTCTCCAAGCCTTTTGTTCATCATCCATGGGAGTGTGTGCTTATGTCCCCCCCCGTTATTGTGAAATTAGATCCTGATCCTTATCCTGGGTATATCTCTGATTTCCCCCTGATCCATTTTTGACCCTTAGTCTTTGCCCCTCTGTGGCCTGATCCTTATCACCAACCAATAGCCTTGCTGGTTGAAGAAAATTCTTTCTGTTGGAATTTTTTAAGTGTGTTATACCACTCCTTGATCCCTTTCTCTGACCATACTGGTCCTGATCACTGATCATCTTTCTGGAGCCAATAACAATTGATTGAAGAGGTCTTATTAAGCTTAAGACCTGGAGTGTTATACCTCCCTTTATTTTCTTTGGAGTGGCATTCTTCCAGCCTACTCTTGAGTCCCTTGAGAAGTGTTGAGGTTATCCTTGCTTCAAATCAGTTATGTTTGCTTTTAGAGCTTCTTAAACATTGTGCTTTTTCTTGTACAGCCACCCTCAGTTAACTGGTACCCTTCAAGCGCTTGATTGCGGAGAGTTGGGCAGGTTCATTGAGAACCTGGAGGTTGGTTGGGTTTGAGTTGATCATCCCCAATCTTCTGCTGACGACCAGAGTTATTAGCTTGTGGGCGTTGTTTACATACAACAGCTTTTGTTCCTTGAACTCTTAGCAGACTTTAACTTCTTTTGTTCAAGTTTTTCCCTGCATAATCTTGTCTCAGATAGTGCTGTTCCATTGCTACCAAACCATTATCATCTTTATCCTCTACTCCTTGATTCCTCATTTACCAGGTTCTGGACCTTGATCTTGGTTACATCTAATATTTTTGTAACACTCAGGAGGGCAGCCTAAACAGCACCTTTCCCCTCCACAGAACTGCCACGGCCTAGCACCGTTTGGAGTCTTACAACAGGTGATGGTGATGGCAGCAGGAGAGATGAAGCCGGAGGAGTAGGGGGATGCGTGGGGGCGGGGGAGGAGCTGTCCTTGGTGGTGGTGGAGGAGGAGTGGCAAGAAGGTTTGGGATCTGTGGGTCCAACGCTGGTACATTCATCCATACCCGCACGGCCCACTCATGGGCCGCATTCCGGAAGGCCACAAAGTTAGGAAAGTCCTGGAGCCTTTGAGGTCCAGCCCAGCAGAATGGCAAGCCCAAGTTGTGACTCTTGTGTGATGGAGGATTTTGGGAGGTGCTTTGCAGATGGTTGCAAGGCAAGCTGGGCGGGGTCCACTTATTTGTTGGGATCTCCTTGTTGCTTGAGATCACAAAGGAGTTGCAACGGGTCCTCTTGGGCAGGCAACCTTGGGGGTGGTCGCGTGGAATGACCTCCAATAGGGAGAAGCGGCAGTGTCCCACTTGGCACGGGACACAGGCGCGCCAGCCTGGAGGGATGCAGCACAAAAGGCCGTTCCGGCTGCAGTATGTGCAGGACATATTTGGTGAAGAGTGGCGGATGAGGTGTTTCTTTTTCTTTGGTCTGATGAAGAGGTACGGAGGGGGAGCTGGTAGAGCTGTGGTATAGTTGGAGGCAGGTGAGATAGTGGTGGATCTCTGGGGACATAACTCAAGTTGGGGGGGGGCGTGGTTGTCTTTTATAGACGTGAGTTGGAATTGGCTGCGCGCTGTGCGCTCAGAAGTAGCGGCGGGCTCAGCAGGGGTAGCGCACTCAGCAAAGGGTGCAGCTTTGCCCCAGAAAGTCGCTCTGCAGTCTCAGCAGTGGTTGAATTGGGCTCAGCATCTGGAGATGCAGTATGGATTGGATTACCTTGGATTGGCTGGATTGTGCATTGCAAGACGTGGATTGCATTGCACGGATATATCTTGGATATCTAGAATGGCGCTTTGGGCGGAGGTGGTGTGGTGACCAAATCTGGACACCCTGGACCAGATGCGGAAAATTCAAAATTTTTTACAATGCTTTTATTTAGGTGTCATTCAAAAAAAAAAAAAAAAATTGGATTTTTTTTTTGTATTGGTATCACTCCTTCAATTTACTCATCCTGCCAAGAATTCCTCTTTCCCAGTGGTCTAAGAAAGGCCTCTCTTGGTCTCATCACCTAGGCATTGTGTTTGATTCCTTCTCTCTTTGTTCCCCCCTTCCTTTTGGCCAAACGCGTGGGCCAAGACCCGCTCAGCCCAATCTTCCTCCGCTTGGACCATCACCCCAAGTCCCAATTGCAACCTCACCACCATCACCATCACCATCATCCCTCCTGGGACTCTTCAACCTCTGCCAACCGCTTCCACAGCTGCTACTACCACCCCCACCCCCAGGATCATCATACGTAAATCCATGCACTCAAGACATACTTAAGAGTATCCATGGAACCCTCAAAGGTGACAAGCCAAGCCAACATCTAGAGACACACGTACGTACTTACAAACGTCCAGCCTATCAATTGGATGATCTCCAATCCCATTGAGTAACATCCATCCATCCATCCAATTTATTGCTAAATTCATCTACCTCAATCCAATCCATCATCTTCCGGACGACGTCTTCATCATTGGATGCGCGTAAAATATCCTAGCTGTGCCCTTATCAATCCTTGGATGCAATCCTCATGGCTTGGCTTGACTACCTTGCCATCCTCTTGATCCATCCAACCATGATCACCAACCATCCAGTCTGGATCAGAGACGCGGTTGCATGGGTACCACCGGCCGGAGCCATGTCCGGAGACTCTCTTTGGTTGCCAGAGTGGTTCCCTGCTCCCCGATTTCAAATCAATTGACCCCTGCTCAAGTGTTGAATGCATGCCCAGCCTAGCAACAGTATAACTCATCCTGCCTCTCAAACTCTCTACTCTCATCATTCCAAATCATCTTCTCTCTCTTGTCAAAAAAAAAAAACTCTGCTCTATCTGTAGTATCACTTGTACATAGTCTAACAGGGCCTCCTGCGCATATAATGAGGGCTCTCCCCTGCCTTTTGGCATGGGGGGGGGATCTTATGGAATCTTATGAGGAAACTATCATCATTATCTCTTGAAATAAGTCATCTTTGGGGTCCCATTCCCCTTTATCTGAGTTGGAATTCTGGGTATATCCATGATTGCCCCTTGATCTTTGAGCCTCCATACTCAAATCCTGATCCTTGATCCTTATCACCAACCAATAGCCTTGCTGGTTGAAGGAGAATTTGACCAATTGAATTCTTGAGTGTGTTACACCACTCCTGATCCCTTTATCCAACCATATAGGTCCTGATCATCCTTTGATTATCTTTCTGGAACCAGTCATGTTTGACTGAAGAGGTTTTATTAAGCTTAAAAACTGGAGTGTTAAACCTCCCTTTATCTCTTTTGAAGTTGAATTCGGCCACACTACTCTTGAGTCCCTTGAGAAGTGTTGGGTTATTCTTGTTCAAATCAGTTATTGTTTTGCTTCTAGAGCTTCATCAAACAATTAGCCTTGTCTTGTTCAGCCACCCAAAGTTACCTGGTAACCTTCAAGCGCTTTATTGCGGAGAGTTGTGCAGGTTCATTGAGAACCTGGAGGTTGTTTGGGATTGAGTTGATCTTTCCTAAGCTTCTTCTGACAACCAGAGCTATTAGCTTGTGGGCATTGTTCCTTACAATTGCCTTGTCCTGTTGAACTCTGAACAATCCTTGACTTCTTCTATTCAAGTTTTCCCCAGCATCATCTTGCCTCAGATAGTGTTGTTTCCCAGCTACCAACTACTATCATATTTATCCTTTACTCTTTGGACCCACATTTACCAGGTTCTGGACTTTGATCTTGGTTACATTTAAATATTTTTGTAACACTCAGGAGGGCAGCCTAAACAGCACCTTTCCCCTCCACAGAACTGCAACAGCCTAGCACTGTTTGGAGTCTTACATTTGGTCCCCCGGGCCAGGATTGAACCAGAAACCTTGGGATTTACAGTCCCATCAATCATCAAATTTGAAATCCAATCTCTTTCTTTTTTTTTAGATCCGTGGAGGCAACTTTTTCTAGAATTAAGTCCTCCCAATTTTGCACCATCGGGGCAAGATACTCATTGTTTTGTGAGAAAACCTACTCTTGCCACATTTGTGAGCCACTTTGGAAATCTGCTCCTTGGATCTTTTAGGAAACTCTGTCAAAATGGAATCCCCCAGCGCCTCTTCTGCTCCTCCTAAGATGGTTAAGATCAAGCCCCAGAACAAGAACTTAGGTTTCAATGGGACAAATGTGGAATGCTTCTTGGACTTGTATGAGATGGCTGCTTTGGTGGATGGGGCTAGCAAATTCAATATAGCCTACCAGTTATGATTTTTTATTTCCTCTGATGAAGTTATGGAAATCATTGAGTCGTTTGAAGTTTTCAAACGGCATAACTGGGCCCTGCTGCGGGAAGCAATGGTTGCATATAGGGGAAAAATAGATGTAGCAAGATTTACTTTGCAGGACCTAGATAACCTTTTCTCCCAGTGGACTTCAAATGGTGGTGTGGCTTCAGCTTCTTATTATCAGTCCTTTAGGAAATCTTGGGATCGCATCCAATCCTACCTTGTCCAAAACAATCACATCAACACAGTGGACAAAATTTGAGTCCAATTTTTCCAATCTTTTTCTCCTGGAGTGCAGGAAAGGATCAAGGACAAACTGGTCAAGTCTAGATCCATGATTGCTACCAGGTATAATCAATTCAAGCTCCCTGTTTTCCTTTTCCTTAGGGGAGTGGTTGATAAAGCTATGAAATGTCAAAAAGCCCTCACTTTTGAAAAATCTAAAACCACTGAACCAGTCCATGCTGCCTCTTTCAAAGAGTCAAATGAGATTATGAATGAAATGGAATCTGATTGCAGGCCCAAGAACCCTCAGCCTAACCAATAAACTGCTACAATGGACGAGATCTCCAAACTTCTCAAAGCCTTTGAGAACAAAATGGATCAAAAGATTTCCTCTCTTGCTGTTCCTAAACCTTCTAGTTCTGTTCCTAAAAATACTCTAGTCTGCTATTATTTCCACAGGGAAGGCCATGGAACCAGTCAATGTCTTGAACTCCAGAAGGACAAAGACGAGAAATTGGTAGATCAAAAAGGGAATAACTTTTTCCTTCCTAATGGTGCCCTAATTCCCTTCAATTTGTCTTGCCCCATTTGTCATATGGTGGCCTCTTACCAGCCACCCCCTCCTATGAAGGCATCCTTGGCGTCTGTGGATTTCCAATCTTCTTGTGGTAATCTTCAACCCTGGTATCCCCCAGCTATTTCCTCCTCCTCTCTGGTTGGTACTTACCAATCCGATCCAGCTAGGAAGCAACATGAGGAGCCCAAACCTCATAAAGCTCCTTCCTTGCCAACCTCAATCCTCCAAAAACCACCCAAACGGCGATCCTCACCTGAGCCCTCTTCTGATGTAGAAGACATGGAGGTGGAAAAAGAACCACTCATGGAAAGGTTTCAAGATCAACCTAATCCTCATCCCTCATCTATTAAACCTCCTCAATCCCCTGATCCTGTTCCTGCTTCACCCAATCTTCCTCCCTCCACCCAGCCCAAAGTTTGGTTTGAGAGGGGAATTTCCAAAGATCACCCCAATGCTGTGGAAGGGACATTAAATAAAATTTCTGATCTTAAAATTCCTGATATATCTGTTGCTGAACTCCTTTCAATCTCTCCATCTGTTGCTGAAGGAATGAAGAAATGGGTTTTGCGTCGACGTGTGGAAATTGGTCCTGAAGAACTTTTTGTCTCCTCTGGAACTTTGATGGAGGATTCTGGTGGAGAAGATCCCTCTTCTGATTCTAGTCTTTACTCTTTTCCTCTTGGTTTTCTTGCCTGCTATCTTGGTGAATCAGCAAAAACAGTCTCACTCCTTGTTGATTCTGGCTCTCAGATCAACTTAATCTCAGATGCTATGGCCTGCAAACTTAAACTCAGCCCTAGGGTCAGATTCACCTCTTCAGTATATGGAATAGGAAACCAGTCTTGCAAATTGGTTGGAATTGTTGAAGATGTTCCAGTCCGGATTGGCCAAAACATTTTTGGAACTTGTCATTTCTGGATCACACGCCTGGATGGACCTATGATCTTGGGTCAACTTTGCCTAATCAATTTTGGAGCAACTCTTATTCTTTCCAATCAAGTTGGGGAGAGAATCCTCCACCCTGATTCTGATGGTAGAAAAATTGAGGTTCTTCTTTGTTCTTTGGATTCTGGTTGCTGGGAAAGAGATTTCCCTTTTCATTTTCCTAAGTCATCTCTAAAAGGAAAACAGAAGGATAATTCTAGTTCCTCTCATTTTTTATGGGAGTAGTTGATCCTACTAATAGTTTTAGTTCATTTCAGCCTCAAAATTCAACTCAAGGGTCAACTCTCATCCCAGAGGCTTATTTCTCTTTCTTTTCAGCGTTTTCTGCTGATCTCAAAAATATCAACAATCAAAAACAAATCAAAATGGAAAAATCCAAAAATATTTCTTCTTCATCTGTTGTTTCTTCTTTTCCTTGTAATCTTATTCCTAACCAATCTTCTCTTGGTTGTGGTTTGAATCTCCGCAATGATTCTAAACTAGATCCCAATCTCAATCCTATTTTTGGTGGCTTTGGTATGGAAGAATATGGGCTTCAGTGGGGGAAAATTGGGGTAGAAGTAAGTCCTCCCAACTGTGCACCACCAGGGTATCCTACTACTATCATTTTTGAAACCCTACCTTGTCCCACACATGTGAGCAATGTGTTATCTCCTGGGACTTCTTTTATAGAAAAGGCACCTTTCAAAAACATTTCTGAACATCAAACTTGGAAGGCGTTAGAACTTGGTCTCAATCCTTGTAGTCAGATCTCTCTGGTCAACTCTTGGCAAAAACAAGAACCGCTCTCTTTTGCCTCCAAATATAAACCAGTTGCTAGGAAAATCCAACCATTCAACCAACCAATGCCTCTCAATCTCAACCCTCCTCTTAGGTGTCCTCCTCTATCCTGCAATCCTTACTGTGGTTTACCTCAATCTCTCACTGGTCCATTCATCCCCTCTGGTCGTGTCACTGAAGAATGTCTGGGAGTAGTCAACTTTGGACCAGATGGATGGCTTCTACCTGATGAGTTGTATTTGATTAAAAATGTCTTGGCTCTTAGGGAAAAAGCTATTGCTTTCTGTGAAGAAGAGCGAGGTCTCTTGAAAGAATCCTATGGTCTGCCTTATATCATTCCTGTAGTAGAACATGATCCCTGGCAAAAGAAAAAGATCCCAATCCCTGCTTCCAAAGTTGACAAATTCATCAAGTTGGTCCAGGAACAAGTCCCAACTGGTTTATACAAACAGTCAACTTCTAGCTATTCCAGTCCTGTTTTCTGTGTCCTTAAAAGTAATGGTAAAATTAGAATAGTTGATGATCTCCAGCCTTTAAATAGGGTTACTATTAAAGACTCTGGTATTCCCCCTGCTACTGAAGAATTTGTTGAATCCTTCTCTGGGAGAGCTTGCTATGGTCTAGGTGACATTATGGGTGGCTATGACAAACAGTCCTTACATCCAATTTCTCGCCCTCTCACTACATTAAATACTCCCCTTGGTCGTTTCCAACTTACTCGATTGCCTCAAGGTGCCACCAACTTGGTTGCAGTCTATCAGGCTCAGGTGGGTTGAATCCTCCAGGATGAAATCCCTGATCATGCTGGTATCTTTATTGACAATGGCAGAATTAAAGAACCAGTTTCTGATTATAACAATGAGCTCTTACCCTGGCATTCAGGAATCCGTTGATTTATCTGGGAATATGCAACCACCTTGGAAAGGATCCTGTTCCAAATCAAAGAATCTGGCCTCACTGTCTCTGGATCCAAATTGGCTGCCTGTGTCCCCGCTCTGGAAATTTGTTGAGATCTTAATAGACTCACACATCATCTCAATTGCTCCCGCACTGTGAGGAGACCCCCGGGGGGCTCCAGGGATGGTTTCTATTTCTTTTCTTTCCTATCTATCTCTTCCGTTGTGTCTCTTTGGTCTGTTTTCTCGGTTTTCCTTTTTCTTTCGTCTGCTTCTGATTTTTATCTTTTCTGTTCTTCCCCAATCATCTGCTCATACGCTGTTACTTCTCCTCGTCAAATCTCTTCACGTCTACATCCTTCTCTTCAACAAATCTCCTCAAATTGTCTCTCATCAATCTTACCTCAACCTATATCGTGATCTCTGCCTGGTAAGACAACTCAACATCTATCACTCATCAGTCTCAAGGATCTGACGATGCTTCCACAGACCTGCTTCTTATAGTCTATCCACCTATACTCAACATGTCCTTCTCGTCCTGATTAACTTAAATCTCTATTCTGTCTGATTGTGCCGTTGGTATCCTTTTCTTCTTTTTGATCATTCTTCTTAACTATGTTTTCCTCTTTTGAATTCTGACTCTAACCCTGAAATATAGTCTGTTGGTTTAGTCCTCAAGCTCATCATCTGAATTTACATCACGGTTAAAAGCCAAAACTTCTCCTGAACAATTGAAATTCCCAAGATGAACAAACCAACAGGAGCCACCAATTACTTTCATCAAGTCGCTTTAAAAGCAGCAGTTGACGCCATACCTCTCCTCAACGACGAAAATTACTCCATATGGAGGGACAAAATGCTGATGCTTTTCGACCTCAAGGACGCCAAGGACGCTATCACGAGTAACACGGGTCAAATGTCTATGAAGCAGGATCAAGATATTAGGGCCGTTCTCCTCTCAAAATTGGACAGTACTACGCACGCCAATGTGGTTAACTTGACAAATTTCAATTCATCCAAACTTCTTTGGGCTGAAATAACTCGTCGGTTTGCTTCATCTGAAACTGCAAATTGTGCTAGGATCTTCAATCATTTTCTCCATATTACTTTCAACAATCATGCCATCAAAGATTTTGTTACGGATACTAGGAAGGCCCTCACAAGGATGTATGATGTAGGAATAGAACTACCTAAAGATGTCCTCGCGTATCTAGTCTTATTCAAATTTCCCTCTAGTCTTGAGAATCTCAAGCAACAGATAATGCACGTGGAGAAGCTCATAACAATCGAGGTTGTATACAACCATTTAGTTCAATATGATAACAAACAAAAGGCTCAGCTAAAAGCCTCTAAAACCACGTCCACTCTATCTCTAGTAACGACAAGACCTCAAAATAATTGCAAAGATAAGAAGGTGAAGATGAGGTGCAAGGAAGGATATCATGACCCCAACGCTCCTCATTCTGAATCCTCTTGCTTTCATCTACACCCTCAAATCGCGCTCAGTTGGTGGATAGAACAGCAAAATGAATGGAAGAATAAAAACAAGAAGTCTCAACCAACCATCAATTATCACGCTCTCTTGACCTTATGGATTAATGCCAATAACACCCCAAATCTTCTCCTTGATTCTGGCGCTAACATCCATGTCTTCAACGATCCTAAATACTTCACCAATCTCAAACTCCAAGATGAAAATGAAGTGATCAAAACAGGAAAGCTCAAAGCTAACCTGAAGATTGCGGGAAGTGGTACGGTTAGATTAGAATGGAAGAATTCTATTATCTCATTGGAAGACTGCGTCTTTGTCCCCGATATTGTAATCAACCTCATTAGCCCCGGTCTCCTAGCCAAGAAGGGTTGCTGTCTAACTCAAAACGATGACGAGTTCTCCATCAGCAAAAATCGGTCAGTCGTTCTCAGTGGGTTAATCCGCAATAATATATTTGTAATTGAGAAACCAACGGCCATTGGATCAAACAATGTGATTAATAACGCCTCTCAATCCACTCAAGATCCTCCTTCTACGTCCCTATCCCTGATCAACATCCACAAGACTTATGGTCATGCCTCAGTTTCCACTCTTTGTCCAATCTTGAAAGATCTCTTTGCTCGAGAAGACTTGAATCAATTTCAATGTGACGCTTGTGCACGAAGCAAGATCACTCGATCTTCTTTTCCTTCTGTTTTGACACAATCTAATCTCCCACTTGAACGAATCCACCTCAACCTGGTTGGACCCATCACTCCCCAATCCAAATCTGGTCATTGATACATGCTAACGCTAGTAGACAACTATTCTGGATACCTTGCTGCATTTCCCTTACACTCTAAAGACAAAACTCCCAAGACCATAATCAACGTACTGGAGGTTGAATTCAAGAGACTCAAATATTTTCCATCTGAAATCTATTCTGACAAAGGCTCTGAGTTCACCAACGCCACACTCAAGGAATTCACCAAAATCAAACATATCAAGCTACTCACTTCTGAACCCTACCACTCCCAACACAACGGCCGTGCCGAAAGAGCGAATCGAACAATCGTCGAATCAGCCAGATCAACATTTTCCTCCTCTCAAATACCAAAGAATTATTGGCATATTATCACAAGAAGCTGCTGCTTCATGCTTAATCAGATACCTAGAGAAGGTAATCTACTCTCTCCTTGGGAGCTGATGTTTGGTAAGAAGCTTCCCAATAACTATTTGAGACCTGTAGGTTCTCCTCTGATCTATCTGGCAAATCATATGCAAAAAGGCCACAAGTTTGATGAAAAGGGACATGAGGGGATACTAGTTGGTTTCAATCCAACCTTCCACTCTTATATTGTTCTTAACTCATCGGGTTCTGTTTTTGAAACGAAGCACGTCACGTTTCTCAAGGCTCATACAAACAATTTTCCCCTTCTGGAGACTGTTGGCACTGATATCTTCTCTCAATTGTGTCAAGACTCCAACAAATCGGATTTTTCCTCTCCTGATAAACAATTCACGGCTAGAGATCCCAATTGCGAATCCTCAGACTCTGACTCTCCTCTCTACAACTCTATCTCCCTCAATTCTGATTCTTCCAGCCCTCAACCTGAACCTCCTCGGATCCCATCTCCCATTCCTGCTAATCCAGAATTCTATCAAAGACCAAAACAAGAGACCCTGAAACCTCAAAGTTATTGTTTCCACCATTACTACAAACCTCCTTTGTACAAGGCTGCCCGCAAATGCCCTGAATGGCCTAAGTGGTATAAAGCGTCTAAAGAGGAATTGGAATCCATCGAATTGCAAGAAGTGTGGGAGGAATATTATGGAACGCCCAACAACATCCTAAACACCACGTGGGTCTTCAAGGTAAAGGAAAACTGCCATGGCAAGCCGGTGAAATATAAAGCAAGATTGTGCGTACAAGGGTTCGACCAAGTTCTGGTTGTCGACTATGATGAGACGTGGGCACCCACCGGCAACCTTGGTTCTTTACGAATTTCTCTTCTATACGGCTTAAAAGAGAAGATGACCTTTACTCAATTTGACGTTAAGGGCGCCTTTCTCCATGCGCCTCTAAATGAAACTGTCATTATCCGAACACCTGAAGGTTCTCTCAGAAAATCCCCCTACCTCAAATTAAAAAAATCTTTATACGGCCTCAAACAATCCCCAAAGAATTGGTACGAAACACTGACCTGTTGGATCAAAGCTCAGGGGTTCCAAGAATCTAGCAGCGATCCTTGTTTGTATATCAATACTGAGTCAAAGGAGATTCTCTACTTCCATGTGGATGATCTCATCCATGTGGGAAGGAGCGAAACGTTCAAAATCCACTTTCTAGAAAGATTCAAAAACTCTTCTTGCCACCCGCCAAATACAATCCTTGGAATGCTGATGGAGGTTGATAATGATCAAATACTGCTTAGTCAACCGAACCACATCAATCGTGGTCTGGAAGAATTGGGTCTCGCTGACTGTAGGGACACTCACTCTCCTCTTACTCAAAATCTCCACCTAGAACCAGCCTCTGATGAAGACCACAAAGAATTCTCAAAACTCAATATCAACTTTTGTTCAGTCACGGGACTTCTCAACCATCTCGCTCAATATACTCATCCCGACATCGCCTACTCTGTCTCAAATCTTGCTAGGTTTAATGCCAAACCTGGCATGTCCCATTGGAGAGAAGCTTGTAAGGTCTGGAAATACCTCAAGACCACTAAACATCTTAAACTTATCCTCAGCCACAAATCCAAAGAAGAGATGATCTCTGTTTACAGCGAGGCAACATGGGGAGATGATCCGTCCTCTAGGAAGTCTCAAACTGGTTTTATCATATTCCACTATGGTAGTCCAGTAGTGTGGAATTCCTCAAGGCAACAAAATGTTACATACTCATCAACGGAATCTGAGCTCAATGCTCTTCTCAATTGCTTTCTTGAACTCAAGTGGATCACCCACTTAATAAGTGAAATTTATCAATCCTCAACAATCAAGCCTACCATCTACATAGACAACCAAGGATTGGACGACAAGATTAAAAGTTTTGGATCCCATTCTAAATCTCGCCATATTGACATCAAGACGAAAGGTCTAAGAGAAAGTTATAATAAATCTAAGTACGAGTTATCACTCATTTCGACCAATGCAATGGTTTCCGACCCTTTGACAAAGCCCTCCAGCCGTGGTTCTCTCCAACTTCTCCAAAAGTCCATCTTTGCCGATGATTAGCAAACTCCTTCTTCAATTCTCTGCTCTCTTTGTTGTCCTACCAGTCACGAGGGGTGTTGAGATCTTAATAGACTCACACATCATCTCAATTGCTCCCGCACTGTGAGGAGACCCCCGGGGGGCTCCGGGGATGGTTTCTATTTCTTTTCTTTCCTATCTATCTCTTCCGTTGTGTCTCTTTGGTCTGTTTTCTCGTTTTTCCTTTTTCTTTCGTCTGCTTCTGATTTTTATCTTTTCTGTTCTTCCCCAATCATCTGCTCATACGCTGTTACTTCTCCTTGTCAAATCTCTTCACGTCTACATCCTTCTCTTCAAAGAATCTCCTCAAATCGTCTCTCATCAATCTTACCTCAACCTATATTGTGATCTCTGCCTGGTAAGACAACTCAACATCTATCACTCATCAATCTCGAGAATCTGACGACGCTTCCACAGACCTGCTTCTTATAGTCTATCCACCTATACTCAACATGTCCTTCTTGTCCTGATTAACTTAAATCTCTATTCTGTCTGATTGTGCCGTTGGTATCCTTTTCTTCTTTTTGATCATTCTTCTTAGCTATGTTTTCCTCTTTTGAATTCTGACTCTAACCCTGAAATATATTCTGTTGGTTTAGTCCTCAAGCTCATCATCTGAATTTCCATCAAAATTGCTGGTCATGTGGTCTGCAAGGAAGGAAGAAGGATGGCTCCATCAAAAGTCAACAAAATCCTCTCTTGGCCTACTCCCATCAATCCAACTGAAGTCAGGGGTTTTCCAGGTTTTGTTACTTATGTTTGAATCTTTATCCCATCTCTATCCAAAATCTGTGCTCCTCTACGCCGCCTGACCGGAAAAGATGCTGAGTGGATCTGGACCCAAGATTGTGAATATTCTTTTCAGCTACTTAAAATGATGGTTGGCAAAGACATAGTCTTGAAAAAGGTTGCTTATGGACCTGGAGCTGGCAAGATCAAATTGGCTATTGATTCTAGTTATCAATCTGTTGGGGCTGTCCTCACTCAGGAAGATGAAAATGGTTGGGACTGTCCTGCTCTCTATGAATCCTTGTTATTTTCAGATGTAGAATCCAGGTACTCCCAACCAAAACTGGAACTCTGTGGCGTGGCTCAAATGTTGAAGAAACTCCAAACTGTCCTCTGGGGTCAACACTTTGAGTTAAAAGTCAACGCACGATCCATCATTGAAATGATCAATGCTGCCAGCCTCCCAAATGCTCCTATGACTCGCTGGGTGGCCTTTATCCAAACTTTCTCTTTTGATATTGTTCATAGGCCTGGAAAATTCTTCACCATGCCTGATGATTTATCTCGACACCCTCTTGGAGATGAAGAATTGGATGTTGGAGTGGACTTTGATGAGGAGGATCCTTTAATTTGTCCAGTCTTCACCTTTTCCTCCCAAGATTATTCTGGCTTCCAACAAGGTTTCTGGCTAAAATTAGAGCAGTACCTTTCCACTCTCCTAAGGCCTCCTGATCTCTCTGCTAAAGATTTTCAATCACTCAAAAGGAAGTCCTCCAATTTCTTTATCCAAGGTACTAGGATTATGAAAAGAGGCAATCCTTGTGCTCTTATTGTCGTCACTATCCCCTCTAAATAAGATTCAATCCTCAAAAGTCTCCATGAAGGCCTTGGGCATCGTGGGGAAACCAAAACCTATTGACATATATCCAAACAATTCTGGTGGCCATCTTTGAAGAAATCAGTCTCTAAATGGTGCAAGAATTGTGAAGTATGTCAGAAACGTCATCTTAGGCGCCCGGATGAAATTTGTTATCCCACTGGAGCGTCCACTGTCTTTGGAAGGATTGCTATGGATGTGGTTCACATTAAGGCTGGTGGAGCTAAGTACCTCATTGTGGCTAGAGATAATTTTTCTGGATGGGTTGAAGCAAAATTTCTTAAGAACCTCAGCTCTGAATCAGTAGCAGCCTTCCTTTATGAGACTTGGACAATTTGTTATGGCTTGGCTCAATCTTATTCAACTGATGGTGGCTCTGAGTTTGGTGGAAAACTGGCAAAAATGATCCAATTGTTTCCTGGTCAACATAGGGTGACCACTCCTTATTATCCTGAAGGACAAGGCATGGTGGAAAGAGGCCATGCCCCTTTGAAGGCTGCTCTTGTTAAGTTGGCTGGTGAAAGTGGAAAGAATTGTTGCAAATTTCTTCCCCTGGTGCTCTTCTCTGATCAAATTTCAACTAAAAAAACCACTGGCTACTCACCTTACAAAATCCTCTTTGGTCAAAGGGCTGTCCTTCCTCTTGATATGAAAATGAAATCTTTCTTAGGTATTTCTTGGGAAAAGGTTTCTTCCACCACTGATCTATTAGTTGCCAGATACAAGCAACTGGAGCGAAGTGAAGATGTTTGTGACAAAGCTTATCAGAAAATGATGGAGTCAAGGGAAAAATCAGTCCAGTATTGGGAGGATAAGCATTCCAATTGAGTCAGGGGTCCCTTGAATCCTGGTGATCTAGTTCTAGCTCATAATCAATCCTTGGAAACTCAGTGGGGGAAGCTTTTTTCCAATTCCTGGAATGGTCCTTATAGAGTGGTCTGTCAAGTCAGAGGTGGATCATATGTTTTGGAAGAACTGGATGGTACTCAGATGGCCAGAAGGTTCTCTGCTGATCAGGTGAAGAAATTTCATTGTTGTGGAGGCAACTTTGATCAGAAGTAAGTCCTCCCAATTGTGCACCACCAGAGTCATCTGCTGCGTTTTGTTGTGAAACTCTACTGTATGCCACATACGTGAGCACCTGGGACGCCCTCTTCATCTTATTGCAGTCCAATCTAGGATTTTCTTTGGGTGGATCAAGATATTCTTTTCAATCACCCTCAAGATCAAATGGCCATTTCTTGTGTTCAATCATCTTTCCTTTCTTTTTTATGACATCAAGCTCAGATGCAGACTAGGGAAAGTCTGTAAGTTGGGGAGAGATGTGGTGACCAAATCTGGACACCTTGGACCAGATGGGGAAAATTCAAATTTTTCTTTTTTAAAAAAAAAAAAAAAATCGGAATTTTTTTTTGTATTGGTATCACTCCTCCAATTTCCTCATCCTGCCAAGCATTCCTCTGTCCCAGTGGTCTAGGACAGGCCTCTCTTGGTCTCATCAACTAGGAATCAGGTTTGATTCCTTCTCTCTTTGTTCCCCCCTTCCTTTTGGCCAAATGCGCGGGCCAAGACCCGCTTGGCCCAATCTTCCTCTGCTCAGACTGTCACCCAAAGTCCCGATCGCAACCTCACCATCATCACCATCACCATCATCCCTCCTGCAACTCTTCCACCTCCGCCAACCACTTCCACAGCCGCTACTACCACCCCCACCCCCAGGATCATCATACGTAAATCTATGCCCTCAAGACGTACTTAAGAGTATCCATGGAACCCTCAAAGATGACAAGCCAAGCCAACATCTAGAGACATATGTACATACTTACGACCGGCCAGCCTATCAATGGGATGATCTCCAATCCCATTGAGTGTCATCCATCCATCCATGTGATCTATTGCTAAATTCATCTTCCTCAATCCAATCCATTATCATCCTGACCATTTCTTCATCATTGGATGCGCGTAAAATATCCTAGCTGTGCCCTTATTTATCCTTGGATGCAATCCTCATGGCTTGGCTTGACTACCTTGCCATCCTCTTGATCCATCCAACCATGATCACGGACCATCCGGTCCGGATTGGAGATGCAGTCGCACGGGTACCACCGGCCAGAGCCAAGTCCGGAGACTCTCTTTGGTCGCCGGAGTGGTTCCCTGCTCCCCAATTTCAAATCAATCAACCCCTGCTTGAGTGTTGAACGCATGCCTAGCCTAGCAACAGTATAACTCATCCTGCCTCTCAAAATCTCCACTCTCATCATTCCAAATCATCTTCTCTCCCTTGTCAAAAAAAAAACTCTGCTCTATCTGTAGTATCACTTGTACATAGTCTAACAGGGCCTCCTGCGCATATAATGAGGGATCGCCCCTGCCTTTTGGCATGGGGGGGATCTTATGGCATCTTACGAGGAAACAAATTCCAGCTCCCACTCTCCTAGTTGTCTAGGATCATCTATTGGGTGCCTAGCGCCCGTTCCTATGTTCAATTTGTCCTTGCTTTGCGCTGCTATCCACCCTTTTTTTGGCAAACGCGTGGATAAACACCAGCTTGGCTTGCGGGCTTCTATCCAGGACTGGCACCCCCAATTGACATCCCTCAGTCACCTTCTTTTTTTTCTTTTCTTTTTTTTCCCATCATCAGCACTCCAACCATTGTGATGGCACCTATCATAACCACCTTCAACATCCTTTGACCAATCCAACTACCAGCTTCCCATCCTCTCAATCCTGGACTAACTTGTATCCCCCATCCAACCCTACAACCAACTCTTTGCATTCATCATGAGACATACCATAGGGTTTTTTTGTTCACCCTTCCATCATCCTGACCATCTTGATCATCCTTGATCCCTGCTTGCAACCTTGCCTTGCAGAACCAACTCAAGGCGCTCTAGACTACAACCGTCAACGTATTTAAACTGCTGCTTGACTACCCTCCCCAGGACTCCCATTCCCATCCAATCTCCACCCGACTGCTCCAATCTCTCAAGGGCTTGCTTCCTCCTCCAGATCTTATCCCTCATCAGATTGAGCCTCCGTTCAATCACCTGCGCAAGATTTGTCACGGGAACAACCTCCAATTGGTTGTTCCCACGGCCGGTCTTGCATTCTCATCTCCCCCATCAACCCAATCATCACCCCCCTGCCGCATCTGCTTCAACTGTCTCCTCCAGCCGCTCTTGCGCAACCATCCGCGGGCCAGCAATTGCTGGGGCCCGTCAGCTTGTCCGTGTGGTTTTTCACCCGCGGGTCTCCTGCTCATTCCCATTATTGGCATGGGATGGTGACCGTTCCATTCCTGCTCACTCCAGATTTTTTTTTATTATTTCAATTATTTTTAGTTCTTTGTTTTCTCATCAGTTTCTCTTTTTGTATTTTTTCTCATGTCAGTTAAAAAAAAATTAAAAATTAAATTGTGTTTCTTTTCCGCTCTATGTGTGTTATCACCTGTGCATAGTCTATAGGGACCCATAGCCCATAAAAGGAGGGGCTCTCCCCTACCTTTTTCTGAATCATCCAGGGGAGTGTGTGAATATTTCCCCCCGTTATCATTGAAATCTGATCCTCATCCTTATCCTGGGTATATCTATGATTGCCCCCTGATCCATTGATCCTTAGTCTTTTCCCCTCTGTGGCCTGATCCTTATCACCAACCAATAGCCTTGCTGGTTGAAGAGAATTCTTTCTTTTGGAATTCTTGAGTGTGTTATACCACTCCTTGATCCCTTTCTCTGACCATAATGGTCTTGATCCCTCCTTGATCATCTTTCTGGAGCCAATAACAATTGATTGAAGAGGTCTTATTAAGTATAAGACCAGGAGTGTTATACCTCCCTTGTTTTTTTTGGAGTTGCATTCTGCCAGCCTACTCTTGAGTTCCTTGAGAAGTGTTGAGGCTATCCTTGCTTCAGATCAGTTAATTTTTGCTTTTAGAGCTTCTGAAACATAGTGCTTGGTCTTGTACAGCCACCCTCAGTTATCTGGTACCCTTCAAGCGCTTGATTGCGGAGAGTTGGGCAGGTTTGTTGAGAACCTGGAGGTTGGTTGGGTTTGAGTTGATCATCTCCAATCTTCTGCTGATGACCAGAGTTTTTAGCTTGTGGGCCTTGTTTACATTCAACAGCTTTTTTCTTTGAACTTTAAACAAACTTTAGCTTCTTTTGACCAAGTTTTTCCCCACATAATCTTGTCTCAGATAGTGCTGTTCCATTGCTACCAAACTACTACCATCTTTATCCTTTACTACTTTATTCCTCATTTACCAGGTTCTGGACCTTGATCTTGCTTAAATTTAAATATTTTGTAACACTCAGGAGGGCAGCCTAAACAGCACCTTTCCCCTCCACAGAACTGCCACGGCCTAGCACTTTTTGGAGTCTTACAGCGTCCAAATCCATCCTCATCATCCTTGTTGTTGTCCTACTCCACCTTCATCACCTCATACCAACTCATTGGGTTCTAGTACAATTGCCAAATGGTTGGATTCAACCAATGAGGATGATAAAAAGGACCCACATGCCTCCCAGATGGATCTCCGCAGTCACTCCTCTCATGAGAATTTCTCCACCCAGGGCTATGGATTGATGCATGGTTCAACCCAATTTGCTCCACTCCACCCTGCTGATCACTCTCAACCAAGTGGTACCTGTTCAGATCCATCTTTTTTGGTTGTAAATGAATCCAAGAATTAATTACCAGCTCAACAGTTTGATTCATACACTATCTTTGTCAGTCAACCCTCTGGTTGTGCCTCACTGAATGCATCTCAACCCCATCTCAATATCACCAACTCAAGCAACTTTTTTTTTCTGGTTTTTTTTTCAATCCCTCAACCGCTGTTGGTGAATGTCCAATTCTTCTCCCACCTGCCTCAAAATGTTGCACAAAAAATCAAATCCCATCTTGTTCCTCACCCCAATCAGATTAAATGGATGGGAGGGATCAAGATGGAAGGAGATGGATTGATCAACATAATGAAAGGTGGTAATAATAGGGCCCGTCCCCAAGAGAGGATTCAAATTAAATGAGGGATTCCAAATCCTCTTTGGAGGTTTCTGTGGAAGGTATTAATGAAAAGGTGGTCTGGTCTGGTCAGAAAACGCATCCTTTGGATCTGTACCCTTCAATTGTTTCCAAAAAGAAAAAGAATAGTCAAAAACCAACACAGGAAGAATTTGAGCAAGCAAAAAAAACAATCAAACGGTTCCATTGCTTCCAAAGTGGAAAATGAATTGTCCTCAATCAATCTGATCACCAAGGCCTGGTTGCAATAATTGAATTTTTTCCCTTGGATAAACTCTCAGAACAAGATAAGAAGGCAATCAAATTTTTCACCACTTTTCTTCATGGTTCAAAAAAATTTGTCAACCCAGTTGGTCCTTCAAAATCTTGGGGTGGAAAAATGTGGGCAGTTGGATTGCAAAAATTGATGCAACCTTTTCAGTTTGAATCTTGCTTCTCCATTATTTGTTCAAATCCTGAAAAACCGGAAGTGTTTTTCCTCTTTTGATGACTTTTTGGGTTGTTATTGATGGAGTTTGAGGCCTTTTGCCTACCCTTGGCAGAGGAGGTTTGAGTTTAAAAGTTGTCACCAGTGTTTGAAGGCAATGTGGGAGGCCCCATTGGCTTGAGTTTTTGGCCATTCTGGAATGGATGAGCCTGTTTTTTTTACAATCTGAATCAGTCAGGATTAGCAAGAAAGAAGACAGAAGAGCTTGGTTCCTTACTTCAACCAATTTTGAGGGTAATGGAGAATGAGGAGTATCTTTTTCTGCATCAGCATGGTTGATGAGATCTGCTAACCCAGCAAGAGAGAAATCCAAAGAAGGAGGGGAGGGGTCCAAGGTATGGCTTCAAACATCAATAAATGTGGAAGTAGATGTGATTGGAGCTGATTGGGTTTGAATATCCTCCTCTACATTGGATGGGGGCAACTCCAAGGCAAAGGTTTTTTCAGGATCACTATTGATAGGCTGAGCATTCCCAGAAAAGTCCTCAGCGTGGACTTAATTGGATTTTTTGGTATCAAAAGCCGCTAAAGGGGTGATGTTGGCTTCTTTCCAAAGATTTCATCCATTTGAATATAAATAGGACAAATGGGGTCCAACTTATCAACCACCAAGTTGATTCCCTTGGCTTTGTCAGAGTTGGTGACACCAAAGCCAATGGAGATTGACATGGAGTGGGCCTTTTTGTACTTGGCTCTTGAAATGGGGGATTTGGGTTGAGAACCTCCATGAAAAGGGTTTGGTTAACTTTGATACGCCCTATTAGGGTGTATCAGAGTTAGAAAACCTGCCAATAGAACCCTGCCATTTTTTTACCAAACCCGCCATTTTTAATAGTGGGTTTCTGAAATACACATACCCCCAAACTTGTGTATTTTGAAATTGCAGGTTTGATGAAAATGGCAAATTTCAAAGTTCAAATGCGTCATTCATGTATCATCATCCATCCACCATCCATCCCATGCAAAAACCCCATCCACACCTCCACCTCAGCAAATCCATACCAATCTCATCTCCATCAAACCACACACATCTCATCTGTATTGCTTCAAATCTCCATCACATCACACACATCCCATCATCATCACATCACCATCTTTCTCAACATGTCCAATCAAACTTCCTGTCAAAAAGATGAAAAAACAAAAAAGCTGACTTAACTTTTTTTATTATGTGACTTGGAGTCAGGATCTGATTTTGAATCAACTTGGTTGGCTTTGAATTCTCTATTAGAAAAGCAATACATGGCTCCAAGAAGACAAACTCTCTACAACCCTATGTATGAAATGCAACAGCTTCATCTCCTCCCCAAATTAAGATTTCAGAAAATGTTCCAAACTCTATTCCCTTCATTCAAGAAACCTTTGGAGATGATTGAAGACCACCACATCTTACAGAATGATTCTCTGAATCCTCTGTTAAAATACATATGCACTTCTGTGTGTGCTATGTATAAGTGTAATCCAAATTGGATGCACATATGGGCCTCTCCGGCCCATTGGAAACTCACACGGACCATACAGGCATGTGTGGATGTCAATGATTTGGGGAAACTGGCCTCAAAAAGCGTGAAACAGGCTCATTGGTAGACGGGCCCAAACGGGCCCGGTGGGGGATATGGGCATGTACAGCCAGATGGGCTTGTAGGGTTGTAATTGGGCCCAAGGTTTATTTTTGACATACTTGGCCAGATGGGTTGGCCTGCCAAAGTATGTTTTACTGAGTTTTTGGGCTTGGGGAGGCCCATTGGGGCCTCTGTTTGTTTTGCGGCCCGTCTATGGGGCCCGAAGGCCTGCGCGGGGCCGTTGTTGCTGCTGCTGCAGGGCTGTTGGTCCTGGCTCCTCCCCCTCCCCTTGCTTGCCATTGCAAGGGGGAGGAGGAGGGCTGGCTGGTTCTAACCAGCCAGCAACCGTTTGCAAGGGGAAACTGGTCATGGTGGGGGGGACTTGATCACCCCCCCACCAAAAGAGGTGGCCAGGCCGGTGGCATCAAGGAAACCGTGGTGGGGGGATTTGACCACCCCCCCCCCCCACCATCAAAGGGGTGCTCTCCCCCCCCCCCCCCCCCCCTTTACCAAGGGGGAGGAGCAACGGGCTGGGTGGGACCTGACCACCCCCCAGCCCACTTACCGTAGAAAGGCCCTGGGGGTATCAACCACCAGGGCCCCTGGTAGGGGGATTTGACCGCCCCCTCCAGGGATTTGAGAGAAAGAGGGGGAGGGCAGCATGTCCGCCGGTTACACCGCCCCTAGGTGAGATTTTGGTTGGACTCAGGTCAGTCCTGGGTCCCACCTGGTCCATATGAGGGGCCAGGGCTGTCTAAAAGACTTAGTTGAGTTTTTGGAAACCAGGACCACTGCCAAATTCATTGCATGAGTGGTAAGTTTGGAGAGAAAGAAAAAGGAGTTGACAACAAGGAATACCAACGGTTGAATGGGCGTATGACACTCTGATTGTGATGGCAGGTGAGGAATTGACTTGAACAGGAATACGGCAGGTCTGAGTGGGTCTGGAAGGTCAGAAATTGATGAACAAAAAAGAAGAGATAACAGATGAGAATGAATCTGGAGGAAGCGGATGTCAGTAAGCTGATGATGATGGAAATTGGATCACTGGTTGCGGTATTGTACCTATCAAGTTTCATTGAGAGACTGGGGCTGGTGATCTTGGTCCAACGGCATTGATGCTTGATCCAACGGCAACGGTGATTTTGACAGGTGTATGAGGAGAGTGAGATCAGTGAATCAATGGATGAAAGACGGAATGATCATGACCGACTCATCATGAGCCAGGCTTCTAAGTGAGTGGAGGAAGATTGAGCGGGAACTCCAAGTTTGAAGTGCAATCACTGGGCGAGAGCTCAAGTGGGCAAGGTCTCAGGTGAATTCCAACACCCCTCCTTGATTCAATGTCCATCGGGTTGATATACTCAGGAGCTGATGTGTGCAACCAGCCTGTTGATGGAGGCCTTGCTGGAAGGTTTGGTAAGAGCATTGGCCACCATCTGATCAGAGGGGACAAGAAGAACTTCTATCTTGTTGTTGACGAGGTCTTCTCTCAGCCCTTTAGTTTTAATGTCAATGAACTTGGTTTTTGAGTTGGTTCCGAATTTCTTAACTTTGTCTTCCAGTCCTTTGTTGTCTATTAGGTGGATGCTGGGTGTCAACGGACGATTCCAGAGTTCATCAATCAGATGTTTTATCCACTGAGCCTTGAGTTGGGAGTTGCTGAGGGCGTTACATTCCGCCTCAGTAGAGGAAAATGTCACGTTGCGTTGCTTGCGACTCGTCCAATACAGGGGAGCGCCAAAGAGACTGCAGATGATCCCAGTTTGAGATCTGCAAGTTTCTGGATTGTCTCCCCAGGTGGCTTCGCTGTAGCAGATTAGAGCAGGTGAGTTGTTCTTCTTTGACAAGACGAGTTCAAGGTGTTTGGTTCCAGCCAGATATCTCCACACCCGAATGAGTTTGTTCCAGTGGGAGATGCCAGGCTTGTTGTTGAATCGCGCAAGGTTGGAGACAGCAAAGGAGATGTCGAGAAAAGCAAGAGAAACAATGTGGTTGAGCCTCCCAGTATGACTTCTGAAGTTCTTGTTGAGATTGGCAAACTGAGCGCGTTCATCATCAGAGGCTGGGGTGAGTTGGAGTCCTGGGGTGCAAGGAGTGGAGATTGGATTGAGGTTTATGTTTTTTAGTGCCGCCAGGCCCTTGTCAATGTGCATGGGTAGCAAGAGACCAATCTTGTTTGACTTTTGATTCACTTTCATGCCCAGGAGAGTGTTGGGACAATGGCTGGAAGAGTTTGGGAATTTCTTGAGAAACATTTTTTTGAAGTCTTGAGAGTTGCCGCACACCAGGAGGTCATCTACGTGAAAGAAAAGCGCAGAATACTTGGACCTGTTGGTGTACAGACACGGATCTGCATTGGAGGGCGTGTAGCCCAGACTTACAATCCATTCACACAGGGTCTGGTACCAATTTCTAGGGGCCTGTTTGAGACCGTACAATGATTTCTTGAGTCTAAGAATTGGAGATTTTCTGTTGCAGGCCGGTGGTTGGCAGATAAATACATCTTTGTCCAGATCAGCGTGGAGGAAGGCGCCTTTTACGTTGAGTTGCAGAATATCCAGGCCTTTGTCCAGGGATAGGAGCAGTAGGGCACGCAGAGAGGTGGTTTTACCTGTTGGAGCATAGGTGTCGAAGTAGTCAACGCCAAATTGTTGCATGAATCCTTGGACACAAAGTCTGTATTTGTGAGTGGGTGGTTCTCCGTGAGCATTCTCCTTCAGTCTGAATACGTAGGTGGTGTTCAGGACATTCAACGGTTTAGGACGGAAGTAATCTTCCCAGACTCCAAGAGCCTCGCAAGTGTCATTTTCCTTTTTCAGAGAAGTTGCCCATTTGGGTATCTTCAGTGCTTTGGAGACAGATTTGGGTACAGCAAGATTGATGAAGCCGTATCTATCTGGTCTTTGAAGAGCCTTTTGATCATGGAGAGCTTGGGTGTTGGATGAAGGGATGAGATGATCAATGACTTCCTCAGCGCTGCTCAATGAATTGTTGTTGGACTGGTCTGATTTGAGTTTGATTTCTGGAGTCAAGAAGCTTGTTGGAGAGCCAGGCTCAATCTGTTGGATTTTGGGTTTGGCGCTGGCAGGATCCACGTCTGTGCGCAACAGTCCAGTGCTCTGTGGTATGTTGTCCAAAGGGGTGGAGTTGTTCAAAGGAGCTGACAAATCGGGGTTGATGGTATCGGTGATAGCAATGACAGTCGGTAGATAAGTTTAATTGTATTTTGATTGATTCGATAAATGGATGAGTTTCGATGATGTGTGAATGAATGTGAAATGGATCAAAGGGAAATACAACTTAGTAGAGGGGGTCTTTTATAGACAAGATCTCCCTCACCCTTATGACTATATACAAGCTGAGAGGGAAATAATTGAGAAATGCTTTTTTCCTTGGTTTCTTTGTTTTACCATGGAGTGCGATGAACATGAAATGTTCATTTACTCTGATAGTCCTTGCTATTCTTATCTGCATAGGACATTTCAGGATTAAATACATAAGTGTTTCTTTTAATTGTTTTATTTATACATTTCACACTATCTTTTCTTTATTAGTATGATGTACCCGGTTACTGGGCTATGTTGATATTCTTGTAACATACTTGTCTTTTATTTGACAAGTATTGGATCTTTGATAAATTCATCATTAGTCATCATATTTAGATGATTCTTTTTTCTAACATGGTCCAAATTATCTTATCCTTCAATTGGAAATAAGATCAATTTGTTATAGAAAGTATTATTCCCTCAACAGGGGTTACAATCTCAACAGATGGCTCCAAACTTTACGTGTTTGGTCTTGAAAATTGATCCAGATTGGTTCAAGACCCAATATGAGTGGAGTCTGGGTACATATCCAATCAGAATTCCTGATTTCCCTTTTTCTTTGAATTTGGACAAGGAGTTCTTGTCTTTGAGATTCAGGTAGGTCAGGTGGGATCCAATTGGCTTAAGGTAGTGAGTTGGAAGAGAACTTCCGTGCATAAGCACCCAGGGAGAGGGCTCACTGGAAACTTTTGGTATTTGATTTGGGGCTACAGCGCAGGCTTTGATGGTCTCGTGCCATAAGTTTTGAGGGATCTTGGTAGACAAGTGAGTTGCCCTTACAGCTTCAGAGAGAGTTTGGTTTGCTCTTTCTGCCCTTCTGTTGTGCTGGGGATGATAGGCTTCCGACACGATTTGTCTGATTGCTTTGGATTTGAAGAAGTCCTTGAGTTTATCATTGATAAACTCTCCTCCTCCATCTGAGCAGATTTCAGAAGGGAAGTAGCCGTGTTTGTGATATTTGTTAGTGAGAATGAAGATGAGGACGTCGGCGGCTTTGCTTTTGAGTTTCAGAGGGAAAGCAACAATGTAGCCCGAGAAGTTGTCCACGAGAGTGAGAGAGTATTGGTGATGACCTTTAGACTGAGGAGATATTGGTACAATGAGATCAAGGTGGATTCGTTCAAAAACTTTGCTGGCGGGGTTGGACAAGGCAGTGAATGAGTTTCTCTTTATCTTTCCCAAGTCGCATCCCATACAGGCAAATTTTTTTTTGATTTCTCGGACAAGAGGTTTTCCCAAGTATTTCTCCATTTGATCAACGCTCACGTGTCCCAGGGTTTTGTGTAAGTGGTGAAATTCTCCTATGGTCATTTGCAAGGCAACCAGAGGATCTGGATTGTCTATCTTCAGAATGTTGTGGGAGATTTGGCCGGAGAGGCAGATTTTTTTATGATGGACAAGCTGGAATCAACAGGGATTCTTGGTGTTGTCCACATGAAGGGAGCATCCTTCAAGAAGGAATTTCCCGAGTGAGAGGAGATTAATATTGGCATTGAGGACCCAGCAGGTGTTATTCAGGGTGATCTGGTTTGACCCAACAGTCAAGGTTGCAGTTCCTTGACCTCTGATGAACAGAGTTGCTCCAGGCTTTCCGGTTTTGATTTCATCAGTGCATTTGTCCATTGAGATGTCTGAGAAGTATTGTCTATCTTTGAGCAGGTGAACAGAACATCTGGAGTCAAGCACAAAGCTGTTGGATCTCAGGGAGTTTGATTGTGCGGATCCGCAGAAGAATGAGAAGAAATGCGCCACTTCCTCTTTGGCTTTCTTTCCAGGTTTTTTTGTCTTAGGATTGGCTGGCCGGAGGTGAGGAAATTTGGACCAACATTCTTCTTGTTTATGGTTTTGGACTTTCTCGTTGTCAAAGCCATTCGTAGATCTGGGGTAATCTTGGTTGTACAAGAAAATTTTGCTTTTCAAGGAGGCTTCCTCTTTGGTGGCTTTGATTTTGTTCTTGTGTTGGATTAGATGGTTGAGCACGTATTTGACCGTGATCATCCCGACTCCATGCATGATTTGAGATTGCATGGACTTGAGAGACGGAGGAAATTTAAAAAACACCAAATATGCGAGGATGTTGGATGGAAGTTCTATTCCGACCTCCAAGAGTTTGTTGAGGTGGACTCGGACTGTTGTGACGAATTTCTCTATGGCGTTCTCTGAGAAGGAGAGATACAGGAAATTGTTGAAAATCCAGGCTTGGTTGGCAGATTGGGATGAAGAAAAGTGAGTCCTTGCTGCGACCCATATGGCTTTTACGCTCTCTTTGTTCTCAGAGTTGATTATGTTGGAGTGAGTGGATGATTCCAGTCAAGAGAGAAGATAAGCTGTGATTTCTTCATTTACGTCAGGATCAAGTTGATCAGAGGTGTCTTCAGATGCCATGGTTGGGAGAATTTTCCTGAGCCAGAACAGGTTTTGGAATTTTGACCGCCAGATGGAGTAGTTGTCCTTGTTGAGCAATGGAATTGAATCGTAGATTCCTTTGAGAGCCATGTTCTTGGAAGAGTGGCCCCCTGGTCCTGGCAAGGGTGATGCCATTTTGGTGAGCTGGTTGGCTTTTGGCTTTTAACCGTTGTGGTGACCAATCCGGGACACCACGGAAAAAAAAAAAAAAAATATATATATATATATATATATTTCTGTTGTACCCCTATGGGTACCTTCATTTCCCCCCATCTCTCAACTTCTCCCTGTCCTAGCGGTCTAGGACAGGCCTCTTGCCTGTCTCTCCGCTTTGATCCCCCCCTTCTATGTTCAACTCCTACTTGTTGCTCTCGCGGCCCTGGCTTTTGGCGACGCAAGCAATCGTTGAACCACCTTTGATGATCCCTTCGATCCTTCCCAATCCTCTCATCCAACCGACGCCGTCGCTTGTCGCAACGGTCGTCAACTCTCATTTGATCAATCTCATCCACCACACCATCATCACCACCACCATCACTACCATCACCAGGATAACCCAAGATCGAACTCATCCCCATCTTCCTCCATCCATCATCCCTCCTTGGATCATTGTTGATTCCACCATCACTCATCCCTCACCAATCGGAGCCATTGTACCCAACAACAGATCAACTCATCCAACCACCACCATCCTTGTCAGATCAATTGAAGGTCCGATTATCCACCCTCCGATTGAAACCATTGTCCTGCCAACACCCACACCAACAACTCAGCATCATCATCATCATCATCATCCAACCCAACCCAATTCTCATCGGCCTACGATCAATCAAGTGGTTCGAGTAGTACTATCAGAAGGAACGCTAACTACAACGGTCCATCTTGCCCATCATCTGATCCGACTGACAACCGCAAGCGACCACTTGCGGCCGTTGGAACCTTCAGCCCGCTTTCGCCGCCGATCGGGCGACGACAGCCGTTGTCAACACCCGCAACCGCTGTCGCGGGTGTCCATCTGGTTGCCCGCGGTCATTCTTGACGCGGGCAACATTTCTTTTTTTTTTTTCCTCTCATGTCATCTTTTTTTTTTATGTTTTCATTTTCCCGCACCTATTTGTAGTATCTCTTGTACATAGTATACAGGGCCTCATGTCTATAAAAGGAGGGGCTCTCCTCTGCCTTTTGGCCCAGCATCCAAGGAGAGCATCATCATCTCATCTCATCTGTTTCCCCCATCATCATAATCAACTTATCCGTGGGCATCCTTCCCCACTTATCTGAGAAACTTATCCGGGTATATCCATGATTGCCCCTTGATCCTTTGAGCCTCCGTACTCAAACTCTGTCCCTTGTGACCTTGATCCTTATCACAAACCAATAGCCTTGCTGGTTGAAGAAGAATTCCTGTCTGAATTCTTGGGTGTGTTATACCACTCTGATCCCTTTTTCCGACCATACTGGTCTTGATCTCTCCTTGATCATCTTTCTGGAGCCAATCACATTTGATTGAAGAGGTTTCATTAAGCTTAAAACCTGGAGTGTTATACCTCCCTTCTTCTTTAAGGTTGAATTTCGCCACGCTATTCTTGAGTCCCTTGAGAAGTGTTGGGATATTCTTGCTTGAATTTGTTATTTATTTGCTTCTAGAGCTTCATAAACAAATTGCTTTTGTTTTGTTCAGCCTCCCACAGTTATCTGGTACCCTTCAAGCGCTTGATTGCGGAGAATTGGGCAGGTTCATTGAGAACCTGGAGGTTGGTTGGGATTGAGTTGATCTTTCCTAATCAGCTGCTGACGACCCGAGTTATTAGCTTGTGGGCGTTGTTACTTACAACTGCCTTGTTCTATTGAACTCTGAACAAACCTTGACTTATTTTTTCAAGTCTTTACCTGCACCATCTTGCCTCAGATAGTGTTGTTTCCATCGCTACCGACAACTCTTATCCTCTTCCCTTACTTTGATTTCTCATCCATAAGGTTCTGGACCTTGATTCCGGTTACATTTAAATATTATTGTAACTCCTAGGAGGGCAGCCTAAACAGCACCTTTCCCCTCCACAGAACTGCCACGGCTTAGCACCGTTTGGAGTCTTACACCGTAAAAGACTTAGTTGAGTTTTTGGAAACCAGGACCACTGCCAAATTCATTGCATGAGTGGTAAGTTGTGAGAGCAAGAACAAGGAGTTGACAATAAGGAATACCAACGGTTGAATGTGCGTATGACACTCTGATTGTGATGGCAGGTGAGGACTTGACTTGAACAGGAATACGGCAGGTCTGAGTGGGTCTGGAAGGTCAGAAATCGATGAACACAAAAGAAGAGATAAAAGATGAGAATGAATCTGGAGGAAGCGGATGTCAGTAAGCTGATGATGATGGACATTGGATCACTGGTTGCGGTATTGTACCAATTGAGTTGCATTGAGAGACTGGGGCTGGTGATCTTTGTCCAACGGCGTTGATGCTTGATCCAACGGCAACGGTGATGTTGACAGGTGTAGGAGGAGAGTGAGATTGGTGAATCAATGAATGAAAGACGGAGGATCATGACCAACTCTTCACAAGCCAGGCTTCTAAGTGAGTGGAGGAAGATTTAGCGGGAACTCCAAGTTTGAAGTGCAAGCACTGGGCAAGAGCTCGAGTGGGCAAGGTCTCAGGTGATTTCCAACACTGTCAAAGTGCTAAGATAAGTCACAGGGCTGGTTGTAATGGACAACAAGCCAGGGATTGAACAACACAGGGGCTGGTTCAGCCCCATTGAGGTGGAAACTCCAGAAACAACCGGAATAGGCTGTTTGTAACGGTACAGGGACTGATGCCATGTGGGCTGATGTAGTCCAAACCAAGTAAAAAGGCCTGTAGAGCGGGTAGAGCTCTTTATAGGCGGAAAATTTTACTTTTGGCTTGTTGTATCATGGGCTCACAAGAGGCCAATATTTTGTACTTAAGGAGCTCTTCTCCCTGCTGTTTTCCATCCATCCATTCATCATCCAATCAAATTCATCAACAATATCATCCAAAGTTTTGCCCCGTTTGTGAGAGCCCATCAAGCAATCATTGACACAAGGTGTCCAGCATTTCTTTTGCTTTAATTACTGCTCATTTGCCTAAGCTAATTGCTGGCCATAATTATAACACATTATCAGTACCAACATCATCATTACTTCCAAGCCATCTAGACCTTTGTACCTTACTCTGGAGAACCTCAAAGACCTCAAGTTTTCCAAGAAGATGTCCTATGTCCCTGATGTTAACTCCACCAAGATATTTCTGAATAGTCATAATTATAATGCCTGGGCTTTCCTTATGGATAGTGAGCTGGACAACACCTGTTGTGGGGAGATAATGGTTGCACATGACACTTTGATCAGTTCAGAAGTGGAGAAAAAGTCTTATCATCTGCTCCTTAGGCATCTTGATGAGAATCATGTGACAAGGTTTGCTGATACTCTTAAGGAAGATGAGAGAAGGAGGGGCAGCATCCTTTGGAAGTTTCTTAAGTCAAAGTATGCTGGTGATTCTGTTCACCAGGATGGAGCTCTAAATATTGGTCAGAAAGTCAGAACAATTCAGATTAAAGTAATTGGAAAAGTTATTCTTGCAAACCACTTGGGTTTCAAAATTTTTTTTGAGAAAGTGTTCTATGTACCAGAGTTGCCTTATAACCTTGTGTCCCTTGGAGTGTTGTGGAAAAAAGGTTTCCAGATTTGTTATCTTAAAGAAGGTAAGTTTGTTATGGATATGAATGGGATAACTGTTCTTAGTGGACAGGTTCTCAACAAGCTTTTGTGTGCAAGCTTATTCAAAATCTCAGCTTTGAGCACTGTTGCTCACAATAGAAGTTGCCATAAGGTAAAGGACAGCAACTGTGAGAGTTGTACCTTAGGGGCTAAGACTAGAAATTTGTTCTCAAAGAGTAGAGATTGCACTGATGTTCCTAGAGAGGAATTTTCCATTGATTTGGCAGGGCCATTCACACCAGAGTCCCTTGGTGGGGCAAGATACTTCATCAATTTAGTTGATACTGCAACTCATTATGTTTGGGTAAAACCAATTTGATCTAAGGATCAGACCATAGAGGAGTTTTCTGTAATCTTCAAATTCTGGAAACAAAATGGTCTGATGAAGGAGATCAAGAGGGTTATCACTGATGGAGGTGGTGAATTTTTGAGTAAAGAGTTTGAGAGATTATTGAAAGATTATGGTATCATTCATAAAATCACTACTGCAAGTACTCCACAAAATAATAGAATAGTTGAGAGAATGAATAGGACTTTACTGGACAAGTTCAGAACTATTATGTCTCAATCTGGTCTACCAAAGTTCTTTTGGGCTGATTTGATGTGTAAAGTCTGTCTGTTGCACAAAATTGTAAGTGTTAATGGGAAGAGTCCTCATTATCAGTTTTGGAAGTTGTACCCCAAAACATCACACCTAAGAACAAGTGGTTGCTTGGTGTATTATAGTATCCTCCATAATGATATGGTTGGAAAATTAGACCCTAGAGCAAGAACAGGGGAACTTGTAGGCTATGATTTAATAAGTAAATCATATAGGATCTATTTTCCAGGGAAAAGAAAGGTTATCCGTAGTACGGATGAAAAATTTGATGAAAGTACCTTTCCACTCAAAAGGAATGAAGATGTTGTTGTTAATAAGTCACAGCAAGAAATAGAATTAGCACCTATTTCACCAGCAAAGGCTGAGGAACATGTGGTTCCAGAAGATGAAGAGATGGCAGATGTGCCACTAGAGGGTTTAGTGCCCGCTTCAGGGGAGTCCTTTAATTTGGAACCTGATGAGCCTCCACCTCCAGTAAGAAGGAGTGGTAGGGTTAGAGTACCAGTTGATAGGTATGGGGAATGGAATTCCCATTAAGCTTCTGCAGGATATGAGGAAGATAAATTTCAGGAACAATGTATGCTCAATGAAGTCCTGGAGTTGAGTTCATAAATGGGTAACAGGGTTAACCCAAAGAGCTTTGGCCAAGCTATGAATTCTGATGAGAGAGCCAACTGGAAGAGTGCTATTTTTGAAGGATTTGATTCTCTAGAAAATAATAGTTTCTTTGAAGTGGTTAAGCGGGATTCTGTTAGAAAAGGAAAGACCATTGTGGGGTCTAGATTGGTTTAAACAAGAAGTTTGACACAAATGGATTTTTGAAAAGATTCAAATCTAGATGCGTTGCACAGGGCTTCAAGCAGAGAGAGGGTATTGATTACCAAGAAACTTTCTAACCAAGTGGAAGGCTTTCCACCTTCAGGTACATCATTGCTCTGGCAGTGGAGTTCGGAGAAGAAATCAGACAAGCTGATTTTGTAACAGCATACTTGAATGCAAAACTTGGGGAGGAGGAGTCTGTTTATATTTCAATCCCTGATGGTTTTTGTGAATGGTTAGTAGAGACTAATCCAGAAACCATGAAGAAGATCTGTGTTAGAAGTTTCCTTTCAGCAGATAAAGGGGAATATTTCCTCAAGCTGTGTAGATCCCTTTATGGATTGAAGCAAGCAGCTTGGTTGTGGTATAATACCATGAGTGAAAAACTGATACAGATTGGTTTCAAGACGTCTGAGGCCAACCCTTGTATTTTTGTAAGAAAGGATGCAATTTTGTTTGTATGGGTTGATGACATTATAATTATTGGAAATGGTAAACAGAGAGTCATGGAGACACTCAAAAAGGAATTCAAGATAAAAGATCTTGGTCTGGCACAACAGGTGCTAGGAATTAAAGTCAGTAAGAGCAAGAATGGTATTAACGTAGACCAGAGCCATTACGTGGCAGCTCTTCTTAAGCAATATGGCTTTGAGGATGCAAAGGAGTTTGTTACTCCCATGCAGTCAAACATTTGTTTAGAGAAGTCTAGAGATGAGGAGTATCTGGAGTTTGTTCAATCTGGGAACAACTACAGGTCAGCTATTGGATTTCTTAATTATTTGGAGCAGTGTACAAGGCCCAATATTGCTTTTGCAATTGGTGTCTTGTTGCAACACTTAGAGAAGCCAAGCATGAGGCATTGGTCAGTGTTTAAGAGAGTTATGAGGTATCTTAAAGGAATGCACAGTCTGGGACTGTTGTTTACAAAGTCAAAAAACTTTGATTTGGTTGGTTATTCTGATGCAAGTTGGGCAGATGGTAAAACTAGGGAATCAAAAAGTGGTTTTTTATTCTTCTTAGGTAAGAATCTGGTGTCATGGATGTCCAAGAAGGTATTGGCAATAAGTCTTTCATCAACAGAGGCTGAGTATAGAGCTTACTTAGCAGCTTCACAGAAAGCAAAATGGTTGAGAAAAGTCTTAGAGGATACACATAAACCACAAGGGTTGGTGTTGTTGTATTCTGATAACCAGAGTGCCATTGCCTTGGCGCAAAAACAAGTTTTCCATTCAAGAACAAAACATATTGATGTTCACTATAACTATATTTGCAATGCAGTTTACTGAAAGGAGATTGTGTTGAGGTACATGCCCGCTGGAGCAATGATTGCAGATATCTTGACTAAGGCTTTATATAGGAACAAGCATCAAGGCTTTGTGACTAACATGCGGATGTCACCCCTTTTCAATTAAGGGGAAGTGTTAAAATATATATGCACTTGCGCGTGTGCTACATATAAGTGTAATCCAAATGGGATGCACATATGGGCCTCTCTGGCCCATTGTACACTCACATGGACCATACGGGCATGTGTGGATGTCACTGATTTGAGGAAACTGGCCTCAAAATGTGTGAAACAGGCTCATTGGTAGACGGGCCCTAACGGGACCGGTGGGGGATATAGGCAAGTACAGCCTGATGAACTTGTGGGGGAGTAATTGGGCCCAAAGTTTATTTTGGACATACTTGGCCAGAAGGGCTGGCCCGCCAAAGTATGTTTTACTTAGTTTTTGGGCTTGGGGCGGCCCATTGGGGCCGCTGCCCGTTTCCCGGCCTGCTTGGGGCTGCTGTTTGTGTCGCGGACCGTCTATGGGGCCCAATGGCCTGCGCGGGGCCATTGTTGCGGCTTCCCCGCTGGGTGGCAGCTGCGGTGCTGTTGGTCCCGGCTACTCCCCCTCCCCTCGCTTGCCATTGCGAGGGGGAGGAGGAGGGCTTGCTGGTTGTAACCAGCCAGAAACTGGTTGCAAGGGGCAACCGGTAATGGTGGGGGGGACTTGATCACCCCCCCACCAAAAGAGGTGGCCAGGCCGGTTGCATCAAGGCAACCGGCGGTGGGGGGGAATTGACCACCCCCCCCCCCCCACCATCAAAGGGGTGCTCTCCCCCCCCCCCCCCCCCCCCTTTACCAAGGTGGAGGAGTGACGGGCTGGATGGGACCTGATCACCCCCCAGCCCACTTACCGTAGCAACGCCCTGGGGGTATTGACCCCCAGGGCCCCTGGCTGGGGGATTTGGCTGCCCCCTCCAGGGATTTGAGAGAAAGAGGGGGAGGGCAGCATGTCCGCCGGTTACACCCCCCCCAGGTGAGATTTTGGTTGGACTCAGGTGAGTCCTGGGTCCCACCTGGTCCATATGAGGGGCCAGGGCTGTAAAAGTGCTAAGATAAGTAAAAGAGCTGGTTGTAATGGACAACCAGCCAGGGATTGAACAGCAAAGGGGCTGGTTCAGCCCCATTGAGGTGGAAACACCAGAAACAACAGGAATAGGCTTGTGGTAAGGGTACAGGGACTGATGCCATGTGGTCTGATGTAGCCCAAACCAAGTAACAAGGCCTGTAGAGCCTGTAGAGCTCTTTTGGGGCTGAAAATTTTGCATTTGGCTTGTTGTATCATGGGCTCACAAGAGGCCAATCTTTTTTACTTAACAAGCTCTTCTCCCTGCTGTTTTACATCCATCCATTCATCATCCAATCAAATTCATCAACAATATCATCCAAAGTTTTGCCCCATTTGTGAGAGCCCATCAAGCAATCATTGACACAAGGTGTCCAGCATTGCTTTTGCTTTAATTACTGCTCATTTGCCTAAGCTAATTGCTGGCCATAATTATAACATCCTCAATGCAATCCAGCTATCCAACTGGCCTTTTCTATTTGTATATTGGGATCAAATGGAACTGGAGCAGAAATTTGTCAATTAGAAAATATATTCTCAGTTGGTTATGGAATTGTTTACTTCTACACCAAAATACTCCTGATTTAAATCCTATCTTTCCATTTCCCAGTCTGTTCTTGGCCAACCAAAGAAGAAAGCAAGGATATATCTCATGTATTGGAGACTGAAGGCTTCCCGCTTTCATTGGTCTTCTTGATGGAACCACTATTCCCATGACTCAAATACCCAAGCTAGATGGCAACCACTATTTTGATTGGAGAAAAAGGCAATTGATTCATTTCTTTTCCAAAGAATTTGATAAAACCTTTGACAAAACACCTAGGAAATATATTTTATCTGTTGGTATAGATACTCTGTGGCACTATGAGTTGTTTGTGATAAAAAAAAAGAAGTTCATTTCCCTCCTGCTTGCATTCTGGGCTCTTGGCATGATTGATATTTTTTCAATTGGATTCAAATTTCCCAACAACCACAGAACTACTTTGAGCAAGATTAATACCTTCTGGCCAATTCAGCTTATGCTAGTGGGAAATATGTGGTTCCAGAATAACACAATCTTCCATCCAACAATCAAGACAAAACTGATTTCAACTATCATCTTTCCCCATCACAAATTTGCATTGAGCACGCCATAGGAGTCCTGAAAGGAAGATGGGCCAGCTTAAGAGAAATGAAAAACCAGCTTCAAAATTCCACACAAATGAAGATCCACATCAACTGGATCATCACTTGTGTAATCCTTCAAAACCTTCTGGCCAACATAAAACATGAATGGGAAAAAATATTTGAAAACAATATGACCAATCCTCCTCAAGTCATCCCTGTATCATCTTGTCCCTCATCTTCTGCCATGAGATAGTGGATTATAACCATCACACTTGCTCACTCTGATGAGTAGTATTTGTTTTTTGTAAGCCTCCTGGATGCCAAGACCCTTGCTATCCTTTAGCTACCAGAGGTGATAGAGTAAATAATAAATATATTCTGGAATAAATGCAGCAAAAATCTGTAAAATATTTGGATTTAGCTTATTGCAAGGTTAAGTGGTTTGGTTATTTTTTATTGTTTTAAATTGATATGAATAAATTGATTATTAAATATTTTTATAGAGGGGCCACAATTATATTGGGGATCTTTAACACCTCTCTTCAGGGATTTCAGTATGAAAACACGTAGTCCTGGTTACTTTGGGCTCTTTAGGTTAAAGAATATTTTACCCAATATAATATGTATATAAAATACACAGTGGAGTGTTAGGGCCTTGTAGCCAAGCTACCACGACAGAGAAAGGATAATTAAACTTACTGGTATATTATTAAATACTTTGGGTATCTTTTTGAGACGTGTACTGATGGGTTAAACCTGTATACTGGGGTTATAAGGTTGTTCTGCAGTTTTAATTGATAAAAAAAGAGGTTGAGGACGGATATTGCTGATCAGAAATTGTCATATATCACTTACTTATCTCTTATAAGTATTTCATTACCTTGGCACGGTGTCTGGATATGAATATAACTGGTTCTCTGCCCATCAATATCCTCAAAAGAGCTCTTTATTTATAGCTTTTGGAGTCCCAATATTGTCCTTCTGAGGGTTTTAGGTGCTCAAAGGGATGGAAACTAAGGCTAGCAGGGTAACCAGGGGTAACCTGTCATGTGTTCTTGGTGCTATAGCACGGGTAGCATCTAATTCCACAGGGTATGGGAATTATTACACTTTATGATAGACATTAAAACGTGTGAATAACACTAACCTGTCCTATTTATGTATTATTTAATTAATTATCCTTAGTAAATGTTCCCATTAGTTTAATAATTATATAAAAAGACATTTCTACGGACATCTTGATGTCAGTTAAGTTCTCATTATGTATTATATAAATTGAGTAAAATTCATAATATTGATTTTACTCTTTATTTTTGAGTTCCAGTTGATTTACTAAGATAATTACTTAAAAATATAAGTCATGTTGATTCATGTAAAATTTTTCCATCATTAGTTTCCTTAGTATGTCACAAAGATATTGATGTCTAGCAATTTTCATAAAAGTATATCAAAGTATTTTAATATATTTTTAGAAGTTGTCATTTTCTTATTTTTGACATTCTTGGTACTTTGCATTATATTAAATAAGAAATAATTACAAGGATTATTTATGTATTTTTATATAATATTATGTATTTTTAGACAGTCTGCTATCTACAGGAACATTTATTACATATGTAGAAAGTTCCCGTGTAGGTTGTAGCATTTTTACGCGGTACCTGAGCCTCTCAGGCCGCCTGTCACTTTGTCAACCCGTAGTCCCGCGGCTGCGTACTTGTCAGAGGCCCGGGGCTGCGTACACAACCTCGACGGAGTGACAAGGCTGTATCTCAGCCGCGCGCGGGTGCATTGGCTGCCGCGGCTGCATGCGGGAATTGTGACAAAACACATTTCCGCCTGTAACTCCTAAAATATACACAACACCTCAATTCTGACTGAATTTTAGGTGTGAAACCTATACGTGAAAATGTGTGTGAAATATTTAATTGGCAAAAAAGCTCAATAATGGAGCCGTAGTATTTTGGTTTTTCTTTCCTTAATTATTTAAAAATATAAGGAGTTGGATTTCAAGGGTGGGGTCAGTGAGTGACCCTTCCTAATCTTGGGTGGAAACTCCATTTCTGTAATAATATTTATGGTTTTCCTACTCCTTCTTAGGTTAATTGTATTATTATTATTTTTATGTTATTTTTGTTACTTTTGCAGCTTGCTCTGCAATAGTAGCAAGCTGAAAGTTTTTAAATAGGTAAAACATCATATCACAGTATTTTTCTTTTTTTTTGGTTGTTCAACCAAGAATTCTAGGCTGACTTTGATTTTTTTTGGTGTACTTGGAAAAAACAGAACCAAAACTACTAAAACACCCACCTCACTCCACCAAACCACGGTTCCAATCCTTCCTCCTCCTCACCCACCACCACCACCTCACCCCTCACCTCCTCCTCACTTTCCACCTCCCCTCCTCCTTTGGTTGGCACCCCTGGTAAGCTCCCCCTCCCTTCTCCTCATCCTCCCCATCATAGGTTTCTGAACCTTTGATCAATCCACCCTTTGGACCTCCCCACCTCCTTGCTTGATTCCCCAGGTAAGCTCACTCCCTCCTCCTAGCAAATCAATCAACTGTTGACCACCCCTCCTCCTTGTTGCTCCAAGCCCAGTCTCCCCCCTCCTTGCCTGTCCCATCCTATCAATTGGCCAATTGATTGAAAATCAACTGACTGACAGCAGTTCCCCCCCTCCTTGCCTTTCCCATCCTATCAATTGGCCAATTGATTGAAAATTAACTGTCTGACTGCAGTTCCCCCCCTCCCCCCTCAATATATTGGTTGATTGATGACCAATCAATCATCCAACCAACCAATTTCCAAGCCATCCTCCCCTCCTTGCAATCCAAAAAAATCATTCAATCAATCAACAACCAAGCCAGCTCCCCCCACTCCATGCCTTCCCGAACCATTGGCCAATCAATCAACAACTGACCAACCAATGGCCAAGCCAGCCCCCCCCTCTTTTCCCAGCAAATCAATTGATGACTGCCAAGCCTTCCCCCTTCTTTTCCCAACCAATCAATTGATTACCGCCAAGCCCGCCCCCCCTTTGTGGTCTGGCCAATTGATCAAAGGCCAAGCCCTCCCAATTCCCTGCTTGCAACTCTTTTTCTCTGCACAGCCCCCTGGTCATTACCCCCCTCCTCCTCTTAATTTTTTTAAACATTGGAATGATCTCTTTTTATTTATTTATTTTTTTTTGGATAGGATAATGAACAGGTATTTTTTAATTTTTTTTCTCTGTATTTTTTGATCATCTCCCTTCATTATCAAATGGCTGATGATGTTTTTTTTCATGCAATTCAACCTGCTATTGACCCCCTTGTTCTTTCTACATCTGCCCTATTGCTTGACCTTCTTTTCTTCCGCAAACAAAATCAAAATTTTCCACAATGACTCAAATAATTTCTTGATCCTCACCCCAATTTTATCATGTGGATTGGAGGTAAAAAGATGGGAAGAGACAATTTGCCAAACATACAGGGAGGTGGCAAGAATTTGGCTCTTTAGCAAAAGAGGACTCAAAAGAGAGATTCTGAAACCTCTTTGGAGGTAGTGGAGGAGAGGATTGATGAAAATGTTATTTGGTCTGGAAAAAGACTATTTCATTTGGATCTGTATCATGCAATGGTTACCAATTTAAAGCCATTCCCCAAAGAATTTGAACCAGCCAAAGAGAGGATCAAACAATTCTATTTCTTCAGCTCTGGGAAAGTTATGGTTATTGATGAATCTGATCCCACGTCTATTGTTTCAATAGTTGAGTTTGTACCTTTGAATAAACTCTCTGAGGGAAAAAAGGACATTAAATCAGTCACCAATTTCCTTCACCAATCAAAAAGATTTTTCAACACTGTGGGTCCCTCAAGATCTTGGGGTTGAAAAATCTGGGCAATTGGATGGCAAAAACTTATGCATCTATCTGAAATATTTGGAAGATATTTGAAGAAAGCTGCAGCCAAATCTTTCCATCAGGTGTTTTATTTTTTAAAACTTACGTTCAACAAAGTCTCTCAAAATCTAGGCCAAATGTTTCAAAAATTAGCCACACTGGTACATGATTCCAACCATCAAACAATTCTGGAAAAAAAATATCCCCTCTTCCTCTTTGTTGTAATTTGTATCCTGGCTCACTCCTTTTGACTTTTCTCCACATACCACTTTCACTTCAGATTCCATCTACAATTCTCCTCACATTTACAAAGGTGAAATATCTTCCTATTCCTTTTTACTGGTGGCTTCAACCAAAAAATCAAATGGACAAATTATCCACAAAAAGGACAAATATCAAGTATCTGATGGCCAATTTGTTTTTCCTGAATTGTTTTTTGGCATTGACTTTGAACAATAAGGTATTTTCAAGATGTTTTGGGAAGCAAATAAGTACAAGCACTTTAATTTTCCTTCTGTGGAGACTGCCACTCATACAAGAATGGCAATTTCAATGCAAATCAACAAAACCACTCAGAACACTTGCAGGGACTTGTAAAGTGGAAAAATATATTCTAGAAAGAAAAATATAAGTAAATATTAAAAAATTGTTTATTGGTGAAGTTAAAAATAGTCTGAAACATTTTTTTAATAGAAAATATTTTTTTTGGTTTTTATTTTTGAAATTCATATCAAATTAATTATTTTTACAAGCCAAGAAATCAAGTGATTTGATTTATTTCTTCCACTTTTCTACTGCTACCATACATGCCATGGAAACTGATAACCTATCTTTTTTTTCATAGCTAGTCTTTCCCTCTCCTTTTCCAGTTGCTATTCCTTTCAATCCTTCTACTTTTCCTATTTTTGAAACTCCCTCTCAGCCTGTTTAATTTGCCACTCAGAATCCACTCTTTGTTGATATGCCAAACTCTTAGCTTTCTGCTTTGGAAAATCAATAGTCAGTTAAAAATCACACATCTCCTTTTCAAATTGAAGTTTCTCCAATTCTATTTTTGATTTCACTGTTTTTTGGTGGGGAATAGGAATGGGCTTGATTTTGAAAGCTAGGAAAATAAATCAATTCACTTACTTGAATCTTTCTTCTCAAAAATATCTTCAAAGGAAGAAAAATTCAACATTTTTCTCCACTTTTGATGGCTATTTGGATTGGTGTTGAAGGAATTGGAGGCCGTTTGCTCTCCCTTTGCTGATAAGGTTTGTGTGGGAATGTTTTCACTCTCATTTGAAGGGTATGAGGAAGGCCCGGGGGGCTTTAGTGATTGGCCATTCAGAAAAGGATGTTGCTGGTTTTTTAAAATCAAAATAATTCAGGATTAAACCCACAGAAAACAAAAGAACTTTCTTCCTTACTTGAATATATCTTGATTGTAATGGAGATATTGGAATAAATTTCTCCTCATTGGCAAAGGTGGTGAGGTCTTCCACCCCAGGAAGAGAGCAATCCACAGAAGGAATTGAGGGGTTCAAGGAAGGGTTTGAATCATTGATTAATGCCAATGAAGGAATGATTAGAGCTGCTTTCATTGGAATATCCTGCTCCAAATCTGATTTGGGGGACTTTTAAGTTTTTTTGTAGTCATCATTGCTAGGCTGAGCATCCACAGCCAAGTCCACAGGACCTACCAAATTGGATTGATGGGCATAAAAAGAAGCTAAAGGGGCAATCTTGGCCTTCTTTCCAAATATTGCATCCATATGAATATAGCAAGAACAAATCAAGTCCAACTTATCAACCACTGGGTTGATCCCCTTGGCTTTATTGCAGTCAGTGATACCAAAGCCAGTGTACATTGAAATTAACTGGGCCTTTTTTTAGTTTTTGTGATAGCTCTTGAATTGCTCCCGCATCTGTTTGTGTGAAAGATCCAGCCTAACTTTTGTTTTATTCTTGAGTTCATTGGCCATCAGGAGATAATCATTAACCTTAGAGGATGGAGGTTGGTCAAAATTTGTTTTGTTGTTGGATCCAAACCAAGCGTCATAGTTGGAGGGAATTTTGAGCCAGTTGACCAGGATGATGCAATCAGTTCTCTTGAGATGACTTGTGCCTTTGAAAGCTGATGGGGGAGGATTTTTACATGTAGATTTCCTTGGGGATATTTGCTATGGTCCATTGGATTTTTGAGTCAACATGCGGGGGGAGGTTTTCTGAGGGGCCATTTGAAAAGAGTAAGAGCAATGAAAGGATGAATTTTTTAAATTTTTGATTTGAATATCTGAATTAAGAGGGATCAAGCAGAGAAGATTACCAGAAATACTGGAACAAGGCTAGGAAGAGACAAATAAGAGAATTAAGAGCAAGAGGATGCTGAAGACATGACCAGAAAGACAAGAGTTAGTCGACAGGATTAATGAGGTTGAGGTTGAGAGTAGTCTTACCAGACAAGATAGGATTGAGGATCAATTGAAAACTGAAAGATTTGAGTAAAGAATAGAAGATGAAGATGAAGCAAAGAGAAATAAAAAGTAAGAAGTAGATTGAGTGATTTGAGTAAAGTTAAGAAGATGAATAAGAAGAAAGAAAATAGAAGAAAGGAAGAGACAATAAGAGAAAACAGAAAAAGAAATAAAAGAATGAAATGGAAAAAGAATTGAGTGGGGAAAACGTGAAGTTAGATTGATTGGGAGTTATAGATTCAACAGATAGAGGTTCCAATGCCGTTCCCCGTTCACCATTCAGAGTACGCGATTGAGACTTTGAAGGAAAACTGAGATAAAAGAAGGCGCAAAAGCGCAGAGAGTGCAAGTGTGAATTTGTGAGGTGACATATTTGTGACAAGTGATAAAAAGGTTGACAAAGAAGAAATCAAGGATATAATTGACAATATAATTTACACTCCCGTGGCTGGTAAAACTAATGATTTAGGATTTATGAAATCAATCAAAGTAGGGAGTGATTGCTTTGGAAGAGCCTTGGTAAGTCCATTGGCAAGCATCATATTTCTAGGAATTAGTTTAATAATTAATTTGTTGCTCTTAATTTCTTCCCTTAAGGCTTTGGTTTTGATGTCAATGTGTCTAGTTTTTGAATTGCATCCAAACTTCTTTAATTTGTTGTCTAAACCCTTGTTATTGATGTAATGAATACTAGGTTCTTCATTTTTGACCCACATTTCAGCTATTAAAGTTTTCATCCAAATGGCTTTGAGAAAGGAGTCGACTAAAGGATTAAGTTCGGCTTTGGTTTTTGAGTGTGTAACATTGCGTTGTCTGTAACTGCTCCAAGATATAAGCAAACCGCAAAGTAGAGTGAGGCGTCCAGATTGAGAGTGTCTGGTCACAATGTCATCACTCCAAGTGGCACCGCTATAACACAATAAATTGGTAGACTTGTCTTTAATTTGTAAGGTGAGAGGTAAATTGCGAGTAAATTTGAGATACTTCCAGCATCTTTTAACTTCTTTCCAGTCGATTATTCCGGGTTTTTCACAAAAGCAAGCTAAATTTGATAAAGCAAAGCTTAAATCAGGTTGAGTAAGACAGGCTATGTAATTCATGAGAAAGATGGCATATCAATAATTTATATTCAGATTCTTGAACTCAATGTGTTCTTTGTCTGTGGCAGGCTTGAGATTGATATTTGGAGTTAAAGGCACTTGAGATTCTTTAAAGTCAGTTAGTTTCAGTTCTTCAAGACCATGATCAATTTGTTTTGGTTGTGATAAAAGAATTCTGTCTTCTTTTCTGACAAAATTCATCCCTAAGATGGTGTTAGGCTTGTGGTTGGATGATTTAGGAAAACATTTTAAGAATTGGGAAGTGAAGTTGTGTCCGGATCCGACCAGTATCAGGTCATCTACGTGAAAGAAGAGAATGGATTTTGTTTCAGGGTTGACATACAGACAAGGGTCCGAAGTGGATTCATGAAATCCTTGAGAGGTAATCCACGCAGTCAACGTATGAAACCAATTTGCTGGAGCCTGCTTTGGACCGTAGAGAGATTTTTTTAAAAGTAGATATTTTGAATTTCTTATTGAGCCTTTAGGAGTTCTGATAATAACCTTTTCTTGTAGATCAGCATGCAAGAAAGCAGTTTTGACACCAAATTGAGTGATAGGAAGAGAATGATAGAGTCCATAGAGAAGAGCAATTCTTAATGAAGCAGCTTTTCCAGTTGGAGAGAAGGTGTCTTGATAATCAAGCCTGTAGATTTGATCAAAATCTTGAACGCAGAGTCGAATTTTATAAACAAGAGGATTGCCATGAAAATTGTCTTTTAATCTATATACCCAAGTAGTATTAAGAGCGTTGATTGGTTCTGGGCCATCGTAGTCTTCCCAAACACCCATAGATTCAATGCCATTTAGTTCAAAATCCATGGATGCATCCCAGTGAGAAGAATCGGCACACTTCTTTGCTTGTTTGTATGACTTTGGGACATAGTAATGATGGAATCCGTATCTTTCAGGATTACTTAGCTTAGATCAATCTTGGAGAATTCTAATAGTATTGTTAGGTAAAGAGGGAATGGATAATTCTACAGTTGATTTGTATGAACTGAGTTCCTCCTGAATACTAGAAGTTTTGATATTGTCAGTTTCATCAATATTGTCAATTTCAATATTGTCAATTTGATTTTGAACTCTAGTCAAAGAGTTTTGACCGGTAGCAGGAAGATTGTCAAATGATGAAGAATTTCCTCCTTCTTTTTCAATTGTTAAATTCTCATTGAGTTTATGCAATTTGTCTGGTGCGGAAAGAATCTTCACGTGCTTAGAACAGATTATAGAATTGTCAGGGGTTAGTATACAATAAGAGAGAAAGTGAGGATTGTAACCCACAAGGGTTCCAGGTTTCCCTCTATCCTTGAATTTCTCCCCGCAAGGAATATTCATATCAAGATATACTACCTTGGAGCCTAAGGGTTGGAAGAAGTTGATTGGTAATTTATTTCTGGTGAATAATTCATAAGGTGATTTAGAATGATTATTTTTTGGAATATGATGGAGAGCAAGACAAACAGATTTTGAAATTTCTGCCCATAAGTTGAAAGAGATATTAGAAGATCTGAGAGAGGTTTGAATAGCTTCCGCAATTGATCTATTGGCCCTTTTGACTTTACCATTGTGTTTGTGATGGGAAGATTCAGTAATAAGATGCTGAATGGCCTTTTCTTGAAGAAAATTAGCAAATGTTTGAGAATTGAATTCACCTCCTCTGTCCAAACAGATCATTGAAGGATAATAGCCGCAATTTTTGTTCTCAAAGTTTAAAATTGAAATAAGATTATCTACAGCATCAGATTTATATTGTAGAGGGATAGCAGAAAGATATCCAGAGTGATTGTCAACAATTGAGAGGATGTATTTCATGTTATTTCTGGAGACAGGAGTGATTGGACCAATCAAATTTACATGAAGTTTTTTGAGAGGCTTGGAGGAAACCAAAGAAGTGAGTTTAAAGGAGCTTTTTGTTAATTTGGGAAAAGAACAATCTTTGCAGTAGAAACTTTTGATTTCATTGTCCTCGATTTCAGGAAAGAGATATTTAAGTTGGGCAGGATTGGCATGAATAAGAGACAGATGACGATGCTCAAGTTTTTCCGCATTGAAGACCTTTCTGGTTAAATAACAGCATTTAGCTCCTTTTCCGATAGCTTTGGGAAGATTGAGAACAAAGAGATTATCTTTGATGAATCCAGAGAAGGCTACTTTGTGATTGTTGATTAATTGAAAATGACCGTCTCAAGCTTGAAGATGGCAGTTTTTGTTTTGAATAAGCTCGCCGGGGCTGATAAGATTCACTACCAAGTCAGGTACGTAAAAGCAGTTTGACAGAGAAATTTCAGATGTTCTTCATCTTAGCTTAACGGTTCCCTTTCCTTTTATGGGTAGGTTGGTTCCATCTTTTCCGGTACTAATACTTTCTCCTTCAGCTTCCAAAAAATCAGAGAAGTATTCAATAGAATTGAACATGTGGCATGAAGCGCCAGAGTCAAGAATGATTCAATAGTCAATGTTGATGTTGTCAATCGAAGTGGTTACAAGAGCATGGTAGTGAGCAAACTCTCTATTCCTTTGTTCAAATTGAGCCCGCCACTTTGCTTGAGCTTCCTTCCACCAGTCCGGAGCTAGATGTTCATGCTTGTGCCAAAAACGTTCTTCAGGATGGTCTCTCAATTTAGGGTTGTGATAGCCTTTCTTACATCTTTGATCTTTAGGAATTGGAGGTTTTGATTTGTCTGACATCAGAAGAGCGGTTTCCAGCGGTTTCAAGTCCTTATTTTTGGCTTTGGATTTGTTATTCAACTGAGTCAAGTGATTAAAAACTAGCTTGACCAAAATTTCCTTGTCTGAGTGCATTATTTGTTGCCTGAGAGAGGTTAATTGAGGCGGAAATTTGAAAAGAATAAGATAGGAGATGATGTTGTCAGGTAAGTCTATTCCTACGTCTGTCATTTTCTTTATTGAGATTCTTGATTGAGTTATGAAGGAAGGGATATCTTCAGCCTTAAAATCTTGATATAAAAAGTTGTTGAATATTCTTGCTCTGTTGGCCAATTGCAACAATGCAAATTTTTCTCAAATGCTTTTCCATAGAAGTTTTGCCAAATTGATGTTGGTTGGTGTTTCAATATTAGTGTGCGTTACTGAGTCAATTTTGGAGATTATTATTACCCGAACTTCCATATCATCGATCCGGCTGAGTTCCTTTGTTTTGTCCTCTAGAGCCACTTTCACGCCTTTTAGTACCAGGAGTATTGACACTTTGTCTTTCCAGATGGAGTAATTATTTTCAGATAATATTGGTATAGCCTCAAGTGCTGCCTTTAGCATTATTTGAGTAAAGCCGTTGAAGTTGGTAGATGAGCTCAATCCCTCCATTGCGGTTAGCTATCAAGCAATAGGCTTTTAACCGTTTTGAACTTTTGATTTGAATATCTAAATTAAGAGGGATCAAGCAGAGAAGATTACCAGGAATACTGGAACAAGGCTAGGACGAGAAGAATAAGAGAATTAAGAGCAAGAGGACGCTGAAGACATGACCAGAAAGACAAGAGTTAGTCGACAAGATTAATGAAGTTGAGGTTTAGAGCAGTCTTACCAGACAAGATAGGATTGAGGATCAATTGACAACTGAAAGATTTGAGTAAAGAATAGAAGATGAAGATGAAGCAAAGAGAAATAAAAAGTAAGAAGTAGATTGAGTGATTTGAGTAAAGTTAAGAAGATGAATAAGAAGAAAGAAAATAGAAGAAAGGAAGAGACAATAAAAGAAAACAGAAAAGAAAGAAAAGAATGAAACGGAAAAAGGATTGAGTGGGGAAAATGTGAAGTTAGATTGATTGAGAGTTATAGATTCAACAGATAGAGGTTCTGATGCCGTTCCCTGTTCACCATTCAGAGTAAGCGATTGAGACTTTAAAGGAAGACTGAGATAAAAGAACGCGCACAAGCGCAGAGAGTGCAAGCGTGAATTTGTGAGGTGACATATTTTTGACAAGTGATAAAAAGGTTGAGAAAGAAGAAATTGAGGATATAATTGACAATATAATTGACAGGATTGATGAGAGTGATGAAGTGATAAGGATAGCAATGAAGACATGACAGTGATGAAGTGATGAGAGCAACGAATCAAATTTTTTGGATGAGGTTGGAGGTAGAATTTTTCCAATGAGGTTGGAGTTTGAAACCAGAGTGATGATGTGAAATGTTGCGTGGTTGAGGCGGTGAAAGCATTTAATTACTTTTTTTGAACAAAACCATTTATTCTCAGGTAGCTCTGTCATGGCTCATGTGGAATAAGTGGGTTTTTTTATTTTTAAGAGCATGTTTGAAATTGAAGATTTGGGTTGAAAACCGCCATTAAAAAATGGTGGGTTTTCTTAATGCTGATACGCCCCATTGATAGGTGTAGGTATGTTTCTGGATTTTGGAGACTTTGGTACATATGGCATATCCATGGGCATTTTCCCATGGTTGGATAGCGTCAACTAGCTCCTCCTTTTGATTATATAATAACTCAGGGGGAGGGGCCACACGGGTGGAATCAGGAGTTTGATTGGATGAAGAAGGAGCAAGAGAGTTGAATCAATAGTTTGGTTAGATGAGATAATTCATAATGTGCCTGGTGAAACTGATCTAAAGAATGGATGCATTTTTTCTTGAGCAATTGCAAAAAGAGATTTTACTTTCAAAAAATGAAGTGGAGATAGGAGATGATATTTTAGAAATATATGGGGAAGAGATTGAGTGAAAAAGGTATTCGCAGACTTGATATAAGAGGGAAAAGCATTTTTTGAAAGTACCTGGAGTGTTGAGATGTTTTTGTTGGGGAGTGGTGAAGGGTGATAAGTGGTTTGTGGAGTGGGGTGGTGATGAGTGGTGTGTTGTGGTGATGAGTGGTGTGGTGAGGTGCAGTGTGGTGTGGTGTGGTGATTAGTAGTGTGGTGAGGTCAGGTGAGGTCAGGTGAGGTGAGGTGAGGTGAGGTGAGGTGAGGTGAGGTGAGGTGAGGTGAGGTGAGGTGAGGTGAGGTGAGGTGAGGTGAGGTGAGGTGAGGTGAGGTGAGGTGAGGTGAGGTGAGGTGAGGTGAGGTGAGGTGAGGTGAGGTGAGGTGAGGTGAGGTGAGGTGAGGTGAGGTGAGGTGAGGTGAGGTGTTGTGTTGTGTGGTTTGGTGTGGTGTGGTGTGGTGTTGTGCTGTGTTGTGTGGTGTGGTGTGATGTGATGTGGTGTGGTATGGTATGGTATGGTATGGTATGGTGTGGTGTGGTATGGTATGGTAGTGGGATGGTGTGGTGGGGGGTAATGGGAGGGTGGAAGAGGTCAAAAGGGTGGTTTATAAGATAATTGCAGCGCTCCAAGATGGGTGGAGGTCCCAGGAAAACAATTTCAGTCATATTGAATATGTGCATGTGAAAGGGCTCCAAGAAGAGTCCCAGAGCCCAAAAGGGGTCTAATATGATGCTTTTTTGTTTTTTTTTGAGACACAGATAGTGCCTCAAAATTCCCCCAAAACATACTTTTGGAATTTTTTATGAAATCACTTCAAATTTTAAGCTTCAAAGATCACATATCATCATTATTTATTTCAGGAAAAATAAATCAAAAAAGGATTATTAAAAAGAGACCACCCTTTTCTTTTGTATTTTGTTAATTTTCATTTGTAATTTGAGGGGTAAAAAATTTAGCAGAAGACCTAAAGACTTTTTTCTTTAGGTCTTTGGATTCTATTCTGAAGTTTTTTCTAAAAAATATTTGTGGAAATTTTTATTGAAGATTTAAAACAAAAACATTGCAATAGGGGTGCTGATTGGAATGCTTTTCACATTGAATTGAATTTTTGGAGGCCCAAGTACATCCAAAAACTCTGAAAAAAATATTCAAAAAACTACAATGGCTTTGTTAAATTTTTTTCAGCTTGAAACACCAAAAAAACATAATCAAAAAGGCAAACAAAATGATCCAAAAATATAATGAGAAACTTGAATTTTTTGAATTTCTTGCTTTTTTGAAGGAATGTTTTAAGGTAATATAATACATCCAAAAAATCCAAAAAAAAAAAGAAAAAAAATTCTCTTGACTGTTTGTTTGAATTTTTTGATAGCTTGAATAACCAAAAAGAATGAAATCAAAAGGAAAATAACAGGATGCAAATTTCCAATGAGAAATTTGAATTTTTTGAATTTTTTGCTTTTTTGATGGAATTTTTTCAGGTAAAAAGATAGATCCAAAAAATCTGAAAGAAATATTGGAAAGCTCTTTGAATTTTTCTTGAAATAACTAAAAATAAAATCAAAATACCCAAAATAAGGATCCAAAAACCCATGGAAAAATTGGTTCTTGTGGAATTTTTTAAATTTTTGATTCCATTTTTAGAGGGGTATTCATTCCTCAAAAATTACCAAAGATTTTTTTTAGGGATTTCAAACCCCAGCTACAGGATTGCGGCGTCAGAGTTATAAGAAAACAAATTATTGAAATTATTTTTAAATAAAGTATTTTTTGATGTTGCAGCATAGGTGCGCAATGGGAGTTAGATGTAAAATTCCATGAAATAAAGGATACGGGTTGTGAGAAAATTACTGCCCTTAATTTATGAATTTATTTAGGGAATTCATTTTATCAGGCCCCCAATCATTTATTTCATGTAATTTTATGTCTACCTGCTGTTGCACGCCTCTGCTTCCACACAGACAAATACTTTATTTCAAAGTACTTTCAGGAATTTGTTTTTTTTTAATTCTGACACTACAGTCCTATAGCTGGGGTTTTTGAACTGCCCCAAAAAATCTTTGGTAATTTTTGAGGCGTTAGAAATACTTTCAAACTGGAATCAAACAATTAAAAAATTCTTTGTATATTTTTTTCAGAATTTTTGGATGAATATTGAGCCTCCAAAAATACAATCCAATGTAAAAACCCTTCAAATTAACACATCTATTGCAATTTTTTTTGTTTTAAATCTTAAATCAAACTTTCTGCAAAGATTTTTTGAAGAGAAGTTAGAATAAAATCCAAATACTCAAATAAAAAAATTCTCACTGCTTTTCATATTTTTTACCCCTGAAATTATAAATGACAATGAACATAACACCAAATAAAAGGGTGGTCTCTTTTTAATGACCCATTTTTGATTTATTTTTCCTTAAATAAAAAATGATAATCTGTGATATTTGAAGCTGCAGATTTGAAGGTATTTTATGAAACTTTCCAAAAGTATTTCTTGAGGAAATTTTTAGGCACTATCTATCTGTGTCTCAAAACCCAAACCAAAAAAAGCATCATATTAGACCCCTTTTGGGTTCTGGGACTCTTCTTGGAGCCCTTTCACATGCACATATTCAATATGACTGAAATTGTTTTCCTGGGACCTCCACCCATCTTGGAGCGCTGCAATTATCTTATAAACCACCCTCTTGACCTCTTCCACCCTCCCATTACACCCCGCCACACCATCCCACTACCATACCATACCACACCACACCATACCATACCACACCATACCACACCACATCACACCACACCAAACCACACCACACCACACCACACCACACCACACCACACCAACCCACAACATACCATACCACACCACACCACACCACACCACACCACACCACTCCAAACCACACAACACAACACAAAAAAAGAAAACACCTCAGCTCACCACACCTCACATCACATCACATCACCTCACCTCACCTCACAAGTCATTACCACACCACCCCACTCCACAAACCACTCCTCAACAAAAACATCTCAACACTCCAGATACTTTCAAAAAACTATTTTACATCTTATATCAAGTCTGTGAATAGATTTTTTCACTCAATTTCTTATCCATATATTTATAAACTATCATCTATCTGCACTTCATTTTTTGGAAAGAAAATCTCTTTTTGAAATTTCTCAAGAAAACATCCATCCACTCTTCAGATCTGTTTCACCAGGACCATTATCAGTTATCTCATCTAACCAAACTATTGATTAAACTCCTCTTTCTCCTCCTTTGTCTAATCAAACTCCTGATTCCACACCTCTGGCCCCTCCTGCTGAGCTATAATATAATCAAAAGGAGGAGCTGGTTGAAGCTATCCAATCATGGTAACATTCCCATTGATATGCCATATCCACCAGATTCTCCAAATGCCAGAATCATACCTAAGTCTATCAATGTGGTAAATATGCAGAATATGAATCCAGAAAAGATACCACCAAATAAATAAAAGAAATAAATAAATAAATAAATATAAATAAATAAATGAATAAATAAATGAATAAATAAATGAATAAATAAATAAATAAATAAAAATAAATAAATAAAAATAAATAAATAAAATAAATAAATAAATAAAACAAATAAAACAAATAAATAAAATAAATAAAATAAATAAATAAATAAATAAAATAAATAAAATAAATAAATAAAATAAATAAATAAAATAAATGAAATAAATAAAATAAATAAATAAAATAAATAAATAAAATAAATAAATAAAATAAATAGATAAATCAATCAAAAAACAAACAAATAAAACCAATTGTCCTTTCAGGTTATTGGGAAATTTTTCCAAAAGATTGGGATTCTGGGTTGTGAAGGTTTTATCAAAGTAAGACAATAAATGGTGAAAGGGCTGGATTCAAACCCAATTTTCAAGGAACCAAAATTACCGCATTAAATCTGGGTTTAAAATTTCCAAGAAGAAAGAAGGCAAATAAACCACCTTTCTTTCCCAGCCCCCTTAAATACGTGGATTAAATTTCCATGCCATGGTTTCCATCTGGCTGAAACATGTAAGAGTCCAGTGGCCCTTTCATCTTCTTTCTTGTCTTGAAATTATCTTCCTTTGAATTACCCTCCCACTCCAAATTAAAAATCTTCTCTTATTTGCTTCATTATTTTAAAAGATTTCCAATATATAGTCTCCTCAAGTTCAATTCTGATAATTGGCTAGCTCCCAGGTTAGATCCACTTTGGAAAATCTTTGTGAACATGGATTCAAAATATTGGAAAAATATTATTCCAAAAAATTTAGAGCTTGGTAATGAAGTTTTTTCCCTACAAGAAAATCAAGTAGAAAAATAAAAAAAAATTATAGTTTAATAAGGTTTAATATTTGTACCTGTATTTCTTTCTTATTATTTATTTTTTGAATGATGTTTTGGATGTTTATTCATAAATCCCAAATATATCTATTTAGAATCTATTTTTTGATTTTATGAAATTTGTGAAAGCTTGCATACCCGTAAAAAAAACTTTGAAAGGCAAATAAAAGGATTCAAAAGTCCAATGAGAAAATCCAAGTTATTGAATTTTTTGGTTTTGTAAAGGAAGGTTTTATGGTAAAAAATGACTTCCTTAAATTCCAAAAAAAATCAAGAAAAAGCTCTTTAGAAGTTTTTTTGAATTTCTGAAAGGTTGAAACACCAAAAAAAGATCAAAACGGCAAAAAAAAGGATCCAAAAGTCTTATGAGAAAAATGAATTTTTTGGATTTTTTGCTTTTTGAAGGAATGTTTTAAGGTAATATAATACATACAAAAAATATGAAAATAATATTAAAATTCTCTTTGAATGTTAGGCCAAATTATTGATAGCTTGAATCACCAAAAAAGATGAAGTCAAAAGGAACATAACAGGATGCAAATTTCCAATGAGAAGATTGAATTGTTTGAATTTTTTGGTTTTTTGATGGAATTTTTTAAGGTAAAAGGATAGATACATAACATCTGATGAAAATATTAGAAAGCTCTTTGTAATTTCCTTGAAATTTCCTCCAGCTGTAATGACAAAAAATAATTAAAATAGCCAAAATAAGGATCCAAAAACCCAAGTAAAAACTGGCTTTTGCAGAATTGTTTTATTTTTTGATTCCATTTTTGGAGGGGTTTTGATGCCTCCAAAATTACAAAATATTTTTTTAGGGGTATAAAAACCCTGGCTACAGGACTGCGGCGTCAGAATTCAAAAAAATTGATTCTTGAAAGTACTGTGAAATAAAGTATTTTTCTGTGTGGCAGTAGAGGCACACAATGGTGGGTAGAAGTAAAATTCCATGAAATAAAGGGTTGGGGCGTGAGAAAATTAACTCACTTTATTTATTTTATTTTATTTTATTTATTATTTTATTCATTTATCTATCTATCTATCTATCTATCTATGTATTTATTTATTTATTTTTGCTCACAACTCTGTGGGTTGTGAACAGCTTTTCACACCCATCTGAAAACCCTGAATTGCAAATTGAACATTTGCCTTCCCTGATATCTATAATTTATGAAAACCATTTCTTCAAGCAATATAAAATTTCAAAATTTTCTGTAGCATGATTTTCTTAATTAACTTCAGCAGATTGTGATTTCCTGGATCTGAACACTACTGAATGAAAGAGATTGGAGGAATGAGAAAACTGCAAGATGAAACCTGCAATAGAATATTTTCTTGTGTCTTTTTTGATGATAGTACAAGCTAGCTTTTCAAAATGGGAAATGATAGGTGCCTTTGTAAATGCTCTTTTCAGATATTTCAAATCCAAAGCAGCTTTCAATGTAAAATAAATGGAATGAAATTTTGGAGAAGATTAGTTCAGTTAGAAATTGTCTTGAGGTAGTGATGGATTAACTTCCAATAAAAAGTACTAAAATAAGCAACATTTGTATATTATGAACATAATTTTTTTTAGGCCAGCCCAGAATCCATCGGAATTTGGCTGGCTCCATTGAAATACCTCTTTAAAAAACAATACACCAAGGAATTGGAAAGTGCTTGTGTCAAAATTTTACTTGAAAGGTTTAGAAAATAATTTTTTGTTTCAATTTTGTTCCAATTGATTTGAAAAAAATGCTTAATTTGAACTTTTAGGTTCTTTGATTAGGCTATTATATAATAAAAATAAACCAACAGGTACTTCTCTACAAGATCTGAAAAAATGTAATTGAAAAAATATTGAAAATTAGAAGGAGCACCACAGAGGGCAAAAGGCATCACAGTGCACTCATATATGATTTGCATAGCAGTCAAATAGTCATGTCCCTCTGCTTTTCAAACCAATTTATTGGCTGAACAATGTTCTAACTTCAATAAATGAGTAGCTTTATGGAAGAGAGTAAGAAGATGCAACAAAGGGGTAATTGACAGGCATTCTCCTGGGTTACCTGATTCAGTTTCATTTTATCAACACAGAGACAAATTTTTCCATTTCAATTTGGAAATAAAGCACTTGAGAGCTGGTTTTTGACTTGCTTTTTTGGAGAAATCCTTTTGATACATTTTAAACAATGTATTATTGAAGTGCATTCATTTCCTGATTTGAGAGAGATTAAACAGGACCTGGAGCTGTGGGTGGCCCATTGAGTTCAATCTTATGATCATAAGGACAGGATGGAGAAAGTTTATTGGCTTTAAAAGCTGATCAAAAATGATCATATTCATGATAAATGGAAAGGAGGACTGTTGAATGATTTATAAATCTTGATTCTTGTCATAATCTTTTAGAATGGGTTTCAAATTATTGGATTGATGCAAGAGGATCAGGGAGCTCAAAATACAACTGTCAGTAGGTGCCTGCTTCTCTTCAAAGAAGAAAGAAAAATTTAAATTTGATAGTTAAGCAATCAATCCATAGTCTGAAGAGGGAGTCTGCGACTGCAATTCATGATATTGCAAATCACCTGGTGGAAAAGTTTCATCCAACTCAATTAAAATGTCAGGTAGGCTTTTTAACTACTTTTTGATGGAAGAAAGAGAAACTTGGGGATGCAAGATTTTATTTTTAATTACTCCCTCTTTCCAGTCCGCCTCAGGGTTCCAATGCACTATAAATTGATGGACTAGAATTGTGTTGTACACACCAGGTATGTAAAAGAAAAGTAAATCCCATTAAAAGCTGGGGAAACTGGAAAATGGAAAAATCCATTTTGCCTTATGATTGATTCAATGAGATGGTTCTGATGTACTAATTACTAAATAGATTGCAAACCTTTCTATCTTGAAAAATGTGAGAGTTTTGGAAAGAGAAAAGTCTATGAGTATAAAATAAATTTTAGCACCCAAATCAACAAGTAAACTGTAGGGCGCGTGGTTGGAATAGAAAAGAAAAAATCATGAACTAGGAGTGGGACTTTTCTTGCAGTTTTGAATACTGAATTGCGGATAATTAGATAATTTTAACTCTCCTTTGCAAGTATCAACAAATCTTCAAGCTAATTTTTGAAATTTTTGCCACTTCAAGCACTAACCATTTAGAAAAATTGTTTACATAATTTTCCCTCTGCAATAAATAAAAAAAACTTACTTCTCCCTCCTTTCCCCTTCCTATTCTTGAGAAACATAGTTTATTTTTCCAGTAATATGGTATTTTTGGAGGATTTTCCCTTTTTGGAGCTGGAGTTAAAATTCAAAGTCATTTTGAGCTGCTTCATGGTCTTGAAATTTTGCTTTGAAGATCTTTGATTCTGAATTTGATGAGAATTCTCCATGTTTTTTCACTTGAAAAATATTCTTTTTAGGAAAGCCATTATCAAGCTTGATCACCTAGTTTAATAGTTTCTGAGGCATTTTGATCTTGCATCCATTGACAGAAAGCTGCTTGGTCAGGTGTGCCATCAACCCTTTACAAAAATGAAACAATAGTGTGGAAATTTTTGATTGGATGCAAGGCCAAAATTTTAAACAATTTGTAATATGAACTTAGATCCTACTACCATACTTCATTACAAACTTATTCAATTTTTAATCTGAATTTTGGACTTCATTGGGATTTCCAAATAAGATGAATTTTTTCTGCTTTTTTCAATCCCAGTTGTTGAGAATGTAGCTGCAAATTTTGTTATTTAGTATTTCAAGGTATGTTTTGAGCCACTGCAAAGCTCTATCTCCCAAGAATGAAGTGGCTTACATGAAATTGTGATGGTTGTTTCAAAATTTTTTCTTTTGTTAGAAAATATAATTTTACAATATTTGAAATGAGACCTAAGCTTATTAGTATGTTCTCCCATGAAGTGATCAGTCTGTTTCATTCCAGGAGCTCAAAATCTCAAACAGCCACTCCCAGACCCAGAATCAATTTTGTTAACAGCCTCAATGAGGGTGGTTTGAGCGTCTGAGTTTCTGTCTTGTTATGTGTATCTCTACAAGCTGTTGATCTTCCTCTGTTTGGGGAACTAACAAAAAGTCTTGGGAGTCTGGAATTTGTTTCAATGGGTCTGCAAAGGCTTTGGTCAAGGGGGGGGGCTCCTAAAGCCAAAGAGTTTTCAAGGGGTCTGCTGTATGGGGAGCAAGAAGAAGGAACTGGATCTTGGGGGTTTTTTCCCAATAAGCTGCAATTTCTCCCTACCCTATCAATATTATAATTGTAAGGGTAAAGAAAGGTGTTCCTGATCAAGAAATTATGTGAAATCAATCAAAAAACTAGTTATAAGGGTTTAAGAATTGAATTAAGAGTAGTTTTTTGGGTTAGCTAATTTAATTTCACACACCCACCCCATGCTGTGGGGGTCTTTTATAGAAACACCCTATAAAGTGGACTGCAGCCAAAATTAAAGATTAAATAGAAACTTAGCCAAAAATCAACAAATGCAGGAACAGGAAGAGAGAAAATTACACTTTGTGGTTTTCCAAATTCAGGAAGCTAATTGTTTGGGAAACAATAGATCACACAGAATGACAAAAACAGAGGATGGGCTGAGGTTAGAAAAGGGCACACAAGGCATGAGGTGTGGCTTACCAAATTCAGACAAAAATAAAACAGAAAAATTTCAGACAGGCAATTAAGAAATAAGTGCAGGAGAAAAATTGGAAATTCATTTCAGAGACAGTGGGAGGGCTGAATTTTAGGGGCCAAAGGGATGGTGTGTGTCTATAGGTAATTTTATGTGGATTTTTATGCATAAAACTATTCATGGGTGCCACAGATGGATACCAGATAGGGGGTTAACCTTGGAGTGAGAAAGGAGTTGAAGGAGCTGTTATTTGCAACAAGTGAATGCACCCCTATTTGACCAAGGATGCAGGAAAGGTGTTTAAGTCTCTATAGAACACCATCTAACTACAGAAACCTACTGGAAATTATAAAATTACTGGAGATTTTGCACTGTGTATTACTGCTTTTGTATTTAGTATATAAAGGGATTTTAGAAGGGGGAGGGGGAATCATCAATTATCAAGAGAAAAAAATGGGTTTAAATTTAAGGATAAATAATTATACCAAATAAAGCACCCAAAAGTTGCAGTTGATTATTACAAAAAGATTATTTCTTATTAATCTTTAAATTGAAAATTTTCTGGGGAACTGAATTCCTTCCTAATCACCACATTCTATAAAATTCCTTAGAAAAGGGGGCTGTAGCACTTGCTGCAAAAGATGATTGCAGAGGGCTACCCAAACAATTTGGAGTGTCTGGCAGAATTTATTCTTGTCCAGTTTTCCACACCACAAAATACTGAGAGGTTAAAGGATTAGTTTGAAATTGCACAAATGAGAGGGACCAATTCTGCAAAAAATCTTCAATTTGGTACGGCTATCCTTCAAAATTCAAATATAATGTTCAGAATAAAGTGCAAGTTAGAAGGGGTATCTTTCAAAGAGTAAAATGAGGCAAAGCTTGATTTAAAGATTTATGATTATCAAGGATGACAGAGTTTATGGAATTAACTAACTAGGTAAAAAAATCTTTATTTAAAGGTCTTTTCCTTTCAAGATATTCTAAATAATGATAAGATAAATAGATAAAACCTGAGAGATTTCCTCTCTAGCTAGGAATATCAATGTTTCAGTGAATTTACAGAAATGAAAGTTTAAATTAAATGATTTCATCCAAGGTACAAGCAGACAGCAAGAGACAAATAAATGTGAATGGAATAAGAAAGTGGTGCAGAAATAAAATGTGAATGTGAGGATACTGAATATAATTTAAGTGAAGAAAGAAGACTGATTCCTGGGGGTAGGAATTCTTGGTGAGGTTTGCAAGGAAGTAGATGATTAACCATACAATTTTAAAATTGATTGTTTGAAAATGAACATAATTGGATTAATAGGGCATATCAGAGTTAGCAAACCTGCCATTAGAAACCCACCATTTTTTTTTGACCAAACCCACCATCAAAAATTTCAGGTTTCTGAAATACACATACCCCCTAACTGGTGTATTTCATAATGGCAGGTTTCATGAAAATGGAAAGATTTCAAACATCAAACCTGCAATTTATGCATCATCATCCATCCACCATCCATCACATGCAAAACACCCATCCATGTGTCCATCTCAGAAAATCCATACCAATCCCATCTCCATTGAAACACACACATCTTATCTTCATTGCATCACACACATCTTTTCTCCATTGCTTCACATCTCAATTGCTTCACACACATCCCATCATCTTCTCATCCCCCCACATCACATCACCATCTTTCTCAACACGTCCAATCAAACTCCCAGGAAGCAAGTGGAAAATGCAAAAAATCTGATTGAACTTTTTTTATGATTTGACTCTGATTCAGACTCTGATTCAGAATCCAATCTGAAATCAACTTGGTTAGCTTTGAGTTCATTATTTTAAAAGCAATAAATGTTTCCAAGAAGACAGACTCTCCACAACCCTATCTAAGAAAGGCAAAAGCTTCACCACATCCCCAACTCAAGCTTTCAGCAACTGTTCCAAACTTGATTGCCTTCATTCACAAAACTTTTGGAGATGATTGAAGACCACCACATCTTCCAGAACAATTCTTGGAATCATCAATGGGATCCAGCTATCCAACTGGCTGTTTCTCTTTGTAGATTGGGATCAAATGGAAATGGAGCAGCAATTCATCAATTAGAAAATCTATTCTTGGTCAGTTATGGATCCATTGACTTATACACCAAAAGATTCATTATTTCTATTTTATCTTTCTGTTGCTTGGTCCTTTGTAGGCCAAACAAAGAATAATTCAAGGAGATATCTCAATAAATTGAGAATGAAGGGTTTCCCAGTTGCATTGGATTTGTTGATGTAACCACTATCCCCTTGTGTCAAAAACCCAAGCTAGATGGCAACCACTATTTTGATTGGAAAAAAAGGCAATCAATTCATTTCTTTTCCAAAGAATTTGATAACACCTTTGATAACACACTGACCAAATATGTTTTATCTTTTTTTTATAGATACTCTGTGGAACTAAAACTTGTTTGTGATAACAAAAAGAAGTTCATTTCCCTCCATGCTGGCCTTCTGGGTTCTAGTCATGATTCATATATTTTCAATTTGATGCCAATTTCCCAAAAACCAGATAAATAATTTGAGCAATGTCAATAACTTCTGGCTGATTCAGCTTATGCTAGAAGGAAATATGTGGTTCCAGCATACCACAATGTTTCATCCAACAATCAAGACAAAACTGATTTCAATTATCATCTTTCCCAATCATAAATTTGGATTGAGAAGGCCACAGGAGTCCTGAAAGGAAGATGGGCCAGCTTAAGGTAAATGAAAAACCAGCCTCAAAATTCCAAATACATGAAGATCCTCATGAATTGGATTTTCAATTGTGTAATCCTTCACAACCTTCTGGCCAAAATCAAAGATGAATGGGAAGAAATAGTTGAAGTCAATATTAACAATCCTCCTCATTAATCCTTGTGTAATTATTTCCCTCATCTTTCACCATGAGATAGCTGATTCTACCCCTCACACTTGCTCACTTTGATGAGTAGAATACGGTTTTTAAATAGGTAAAAAATAACATGAAGGTAATTTTCTTTTAGTTTTACAAACAAGAATCCTAGAATACAGTTTTTAAATAGGTAAAGAATAACATGAAATTAATTTCTTTTTTTGTTTTACAACCAAGAATCTACCTTGATTATAACTCACTAATGAAGTTTTTTTTTCTTCCATGAAATGAAAAACATCTTTCCATCCCTTGCTCCATCTACAACTGCCATTTTTCCTGCTGTCCAATTATTCTCCCACCAAGCTCAAAATGCTACACAATCACTTGAATCCTTTCTTGATCCTCACCTCATTTGAAATATTTGGATGGGTTGGAACAAGAGGGGAGGAAAATATTCAATAAGGATACAGAGAGGTGGGAAGAGTAGTACTTGTCAGCTAAAGAGGTCTCAATACCAAGATTCTGAAATCTCTTTTGAGATAGAAGCGGTAGCAATCAATGAAAAGGCTGTGTGGTCTGAGCAAAAACTATGGCCTTTGGATCTGTATCCTTCCATCACTGCTAAAAAAAGAAACAACTTTCAAAAACCATCCCCTGAATAGCTTGAACAGGCCAAACAGAAGATGAAACATTTCCATTTCTTCTCCTCAGGAAAATTATTTTTTCTCAATCAATTGGATCATGAGGCTCTGGTTTCAATAATCAAATTTTTCCCTTTGATTAAAATATCTGATAAATAGAAGAAGTAAATCAACTCATTCACAACTTTCCTTCACCAATCCAAAAGTTTTGTCAACACTGTTGGTCTCTCAAGACCTTGGGGTGGGAAAATGTGGGCAATTGGATGGCAAAAATTGATGCACCCTTCTGAACTATTTGGAAAGTATTCAGAGAAAGCTGCTATTCAATTTTCTCCTCAAGAGTTTTCTTCTTTGAACCTTATTTCAGACAAGTTCACACAAATTTTAGGCCAAATGTGCCAAAAATTAGCCAGACTGGCACATGATTCAAACCATCAAACAATGCTGGAAAAAAATATCCCCTCTTTCTCTTCATTGCAATTTGGATCCCAGTTCACTCCTTTTTACTGTGCCCCCCACATCACTTTCACTTCAAATTCCTTCTACAATTCTCCCCACATTGACAAATGTGAAATCTCTTCACATTCTTTTTTACTCGTGGTTCCAACCAAAAAATTGAATGGAAAAATCATTTAAAAAAAGGAAGAATACCAAGTGTCTGATGGCCAATTCTCCCCCCCCCCAACTTGGGTTTTGGTATTGATTTCAAAGAAAAATGCGTGGTTAAAATGATTTGGGCAGCCAATAAGTACAAGCACTTTAATTTTACTGCTTTGGAGACTTCCAGTCATACAAGGATTTCCATTTCCATGCAAATTAACAAGACTACTTGGAAAACTTTCAAAGACATGAAAAGCGGTAAAATATACTCTAGACCAAAAAAATTAAATAAAAATAAAAAACATTCTTTTATTGGTGGGGTTTAAAATAGGCTCAAACATTGTTGTATTTGAATCTTTTTTTTTAAAAAAAATAAAAAATTATCAAAGTAAATATTTTACAAGCCAAGAAATTGAGTAATTCCCTGTATTTTTTCCACTTTCCTGCTGCTACCAATACAAGTCAGGGCTACAAATAATTTTTCTTTCCATTTCTAGTTGTTCCCTCTCCTTTTCCAGTCTCTCTTCTTTTTGATCCTTCTCCTTTTCCTCTTTTTGAAACTCCTGCTCTGCCTTTTTCAATTTTCACTTGAAATCCAATTCCTTTTAATGAGTAAAACTCTCAGCTTTCTTCTTTTTAAAACCAATATCCAGTTGAAAATCCCACTTCTCCTTTTCAAATGGTAGTTTTTCAGATTCAATTTGTGATTTCACTGTTTTCTGGAGGGGAATAGGAATGAGCTATATTTTGAAAGAAAGTTGATTAATTCAATTCACTTAATTGAGTCTTGCTTCTCCATGATATCTTCAAAGCTAAAAAAATTGGAAGTGTTTCTCATCTTTTTACGGCTATTGGGGTTGATTTTGAAGGGATTGGATGCCTTTTGCTTTCCCTTTGCAGAGGATTTTTTTGTGGGTGTTGAGACTGTGAAAATGAGATGTGTCTGGTGGGAGTCAAACCCACGACCTCAGATAGACTGAGACACATACTAGAGTGCTGCCTTTACCAACTAGGCTACAGACGCTTGTGGCTGCCAGGGTTGTTTGGTATTACTGGTCTAGGTTCAACTGCACAGCCTCCGTACTGTGGTGATACATCATGTTAGCAGGTTTAACCTCAAAAACCCCCCTTGCTACGTGATGTAGAAATGGGTACGGCAATACCCAGGAGAAAGAGTGATCAGTGCGGGGATTGAACCCGTGATCATGGGGTAGGCTTACAGGGGATTATGATCTTAAAGGAAGCATTCACATCTTATTCAAGTCTCTTATGTAAGCAAGTATGCGCTCAGGTAACCTCTGGGCTCATAACCTGTTGAGACTGTGAAAATGAAGATGTGTCTGGTGGGAGTTGAACCCACGACCTCAGATAGACTGAGACACATACTAGAGTGCTGCCTTTACCAACTAGGCTACAGACGCTTGTGGCTGCCAGGGTTGTTTGGTATTACTGGTCTAGGTTCAACTGCACAGCCTCCGTACTGTGGTGATACATCATGTTAGCAGGTTTAACCTCAACAGTGGGAACGTTGTCACTATCATTTGAAGGCAATGTGGAAGGCCCCATTGGCTGAAGGGTTTGGCCATTCAGAAATGGATGTTGCTGTTTTTTTCCAATCTAAAATCATCCAGGATTAACCAGACATGAAAGAAAAGAACTGGCTTCCTTACTTGGACAGATGTTGATTTTAATGAAGATAGTAGAATAACTTGCTTTTTATTGGCCAAGTTGTTAAGTTCTTTCACCCCAGGAACAGAGAAATCCAAAGAAGGAAGTGAGGGGTCCAAGGAAGGGTTTGATTTTTTGATAAATGATGATTTAGACATGATTGGAGCTGGTTCTGTTGGAATATCCTCCTCCAAATTGGATTGGGACCACTCATAGTTTTTATTGGGATCATCATTGCTAGGCTGAGCATCCACAGCCAAGTACTCAGCATCTAATGAATTGTATTTTTGGGTGTCAAAAGCAGCTAGAGGGGTGTTTTTGGCCTTCTTTATAAAGATTCAATCCATTTGATATATAAAAAGGACAAATGGAGTCCAACTTATCAACCAATGAGTTGATTCCCTTGGATTTATCCAAGTTGGTAATTCATAGCCAGTGGAGATTGACAATGAGTGGGCATTTTTGTACTTGGCTTGATAGTTCTATTGAAATTTGGGCATCAGGCAGAACGTCCGCGCTGCGCAGCCACGCAGTATAGTGATATACAGAGTTGTAACCTAATCTCATTGTCCATCTAGATTAACGCTACCCCTGGAGGACAGAGATCTGCTTCTTCATTCAATTCAATCACTAACATTCTTACAGCAACTGCCGTCTCTGTCCTCCAGGTAAGCCTCTCCATATTACCTTCTCCCCTTTTACTCCAACTTACCAAGTTTCTAAGTCTCATGTTCCTCTTCCTTCTTCAGGTTTGTTTCCTTGAGTGGTCCAACGTTTTGTGCCTCCTCAACTCACCATTCCTGGTGTTTTATTAGGTTAGGCATCTCTATGCTGTTCACATCCATCTTGTAACAGAGATCTGCTTCTTGATTGGATTCAATCACCAACATTCATACATCAACTGCCATCTCTGTCCTCCAGGTTTGCTTCCTTGAGTCTTCCCAACATTGTGTGCCTCCTCAACTCACCCTTCCTGGTGTTTTATTAGGTTTGCTTCCTTGAGTTGTCCCAATGTTGTGTGCCTCCTCAACTCACCGTTCCTGGTTTTTTATTAGGTTATGAGCCCAGCTTGCTAAGATTAACTCAGCAGAAAAATCAACATGAATGGAGGAGATCAGTTCAAACTGCTATTTTTTCTTCAGGATGATAACTTCCCAGTCTGGAAGTCAGCCATCAAGAGCTACTTGAGCATGAACAACCTGCTTGCCCATCTCACCTCCTCTTTGCGGTCTTCCAACAAGGACCCACTCACTTTCCACAAGGAGCAATGGAAGACAGCTGGTATTCTCACGATGTACATGGGATATGCCAACATCCAACACTTTGTCAACCCCAACAACAACAAAAAAGCCTAGCGCTCTCTGGACCCTAATTACCAACCGCTATGAGTCCCACTCAAAAGACAATCAGGCCAGATTTTAAACAAAGTTTCTTGAGCTCTCCTTCAACAAAAACATCCAAGACTTTCTGAACAATTTGAATGCCCATATCAACGCCATTAAGGCAGTAGGCCTCAGAATTGGAAATGAAACCAACGGGTTTGTTCACCTTTACAAACCTCTCATGGCCAAGTATGTTGTCAGCCGGCTTCCAAGCACCATGGAAGTTACCAAGGAGATCCTCCACTCAAAATGCCCACTTATGCTGAGGATTGTAATCAAGGCGTTGGACTCAAAGCAACAGGAATCCAATCCATGCCCATCTGTCAAATCAGAAGAGAAGGCTCTCAAGCTTTACACCAAAAACTACCCTGTCTGCTCAAACAGTATGCATAACCCAAAGACTAAACACAAAGAAACCGAGTGCAGAGAAGTTAAGAAGTCCACCAAGCACAAGACAAAATCCAACACAGCCAATGCTCCTTCAGACAACTCACGGTCATCATCTGGAGCTTACATCTGCATAGGATTGGCCTTATCCATCAAAGCTACCGGGGACAATGCCGTTCTTGACAGTGGAGCAGGCCACCATATGTTCAATCAGAAGGAAGCCTTCACCAACTTTTGCAACAGAACCTGCAGAGTTCAAATTGCGGACGGTAACTTGCTCTGCGTTGAAGGAGATGGTTTTGTCCAAATCAGCGCCTTAAATTGCAAGACAATAACTCTCAAAGCTCTTTATATCCCTAAGCTGCAGGGCACACTCATCAGCCTTGGACAATTGTTACACAATGGGTTCAAAATTGATCATGTGAGCGAATCCAAACTTTGACTTCTCAAGGAGGGTATTCCCCTCCTCAAAGCCAACATATTCAACAACATCATCATGATGAAGGTCACAACTCAAAAGGCAGGTCTGCTTGCTCTCAACACCAAAACCCCCACAAATACTTACTTGGAACTATTACACAGACGCGCCGGTCATCCTAGCAACAAAGCACTGAAGCATATGTTTGATTTTGACGCCTTGTCCCTCCACTGCAACAACTGTCACTTGGCCAAGTTGCACCAACTGCCATTTAAAGGCACTCTTCCTCCAGCCACTCAAGTCCTTGAGACCATTTTCATGGATCTCAGTGGCAAGATTACACCTGCTTACCTCTCTGGTGGCCAGTATTACTTTAAGATAACTGATTGGTACACCGGCTACAGAGTTGCATACATCCTGTCAAATAAGTCCAATGCATCTTCTTCTTTTGTGTCTTTTGTAACTAAAATGGAGGACCTCAAAAGTGCAACAATAAAGAACGTCATAGGTGACAGCAGTGGCAAATTTAACTCCATGGAATTCACCAATTTCTTTGAGAAGAAGGGCATCTCAGTCCATGTTACCAGTCCACACAATCCCCAGCAGAACTGGGTCGCGGAGCATGGCAACCGCACCACAAGCAAGAAGGCTCAGGCTCTCTTGAAGAAAGCAAGCCTGCCCTCTACATACTGGGCTGAGGCATTCATGAACGCAGTCTTCCTTGAGGATATCAGTCCCAGAAAGAAGTCTAGCTGGAACTCGCCATACAAGCTGTGGTTCAAGCGTCCATTTGACCTGACCTGGATCAAACCTTTTGGCTGCCTTGCTTATGTCAACATTCCTAAACCGCTGCAAAAAGTAAAATTTGGAAACACATCAAGTAGGGGCATTCTCCTTGGCTACCTACTTGGCCTGCCAAATTGGAGAATCCTTAACGAAGATGGTTGCATCACTTGTAGCCACAATGTGCATTTCAAGGAAGATGAATTCGCTGGTACTAGCTTACTCCACAACCATTCCGCCATCCACAATCTTGGCACGCTTCTCTTTGAAGAGCTCAACAAGCCTGCAATCAACAAGCCCGCAGACGCTTCTCCCTCCGGCAATAATCCACCTCTCAAACCGCTTGAGGCCAGTCAATTGTTGGCACCCAAATCAGATGACTTGTGCCGCCCAGATCAGCCACCTGGGCCTGCGCGCAAGGTTTGTTCAGTATGGGACTCTGTTCTGGCTCCGGAGAAAGCCCCTAGGGACATCTCTGATATTGACACTTCCAACATCCTGAGCAGCAGGCGGCGTGCAAATGCCACGGCCATGTTTGCCGCAGTGCTGGCTCTGCTCTCAACAGCTAGCAAAGGGACACCCCAAAACGTTTGGGAGGCCAAACTCTCCCCTGAGTGGGATGAGTGGTTGAAGGCGGTCAACACGGAACTCAAAGCTATGAAGCGTCTCGAGGTCTGGGATGTGGTGCCTATCCCGCTGGGGGTGCACCTGCTGAATACAGTCTGGGTCTTGCGGAAAAAGCTGGAAGAACTGGGTAATGTTGCAAAATTTAAGGCTAGGCTTTGCGCCCAAGGGAACAAAAAAAGAGACCAAGACTACAATCTCACATACGCTGCAGCGGGTCGCTCAACTGCTCTCAGGGTTGCCATTTCTCTTGGGCTAGCCAGGGGCTATGCCATTCACCAAATGGACGCCAAAAATGTGTTCCTGAATGGGGTCCTGCGAGAAACAATTCACTTGCGGCTGCCTGCCAGCATGGAAGTTCCTCCCGGTTTCTGTCTATGGCTCAACAAGTCCATCTATGGCCTCAAACAGGCGCCAAGGGTGTGGTACGGCGACCTTAAGGGATTCTTCACCTCTGTTGGCTTTGTGGCCTTGCCAGCTGAGCCTTTCCTTTTCATCTCCACGGTTGAAGGTTGGGATTGCTTTGTTCACGTCTACGTCAATGACCTCATCATCATCAGCCATGATGTAAACCTGTTCAAGCGCCTCATATCTCAGCGTTACCTGATGGGAGACATGGGGGAAGCTCAGCATCTCCTAGGCATTCACCTCTGTCGCGTCGGAAACACCATGTCCTTTTCTCAGAATACCTACCTAGAACGCATCCTTGCCAAATACAACATGAATGACTGCGGTCCCGTTGCAACTCCCATGGTGCCTAATACTTGGCTCTGGGCATCAACTGACGAGGAGCACGGGATATTCTCCTCAAAGGGCATCAACTACAGTCAATCCATTGGACTACTGAACTACCTTTCTGTATCCACGCGGCCTAATATAGCTTTTTCCCTCTCTCAACTGTCTCAAAATCTAAAGAAACCCAACGACGCTCATTGGAACGCGGTCATCCACCTCTTGCGCTATCTTTCTGGAACTCGCAATGTCAAGCTTACGCTGGGTGGCGATTGTGTTGGTAAGCTTGAAGTCTTCACCAACTCCGACTTTGGCAATTGTCCCAACACACGTTGGTCGTACTCAGGCTATGTAGTCCGGCTGGGAATGTCTGTGATTTCCTGGCGGTCCAAGAAGCAAGAATCTGTGTAAATGTTGTGAATAAACTCCAGAGTCTCTTTATTGCAGTTCAACATATATATATGTATAGATAGCTCTTGTAATAGTAAACTTTGGTCGACAAGAAAGAAGAAGGAAGAGCAGTCACGGGTTGAGTACTGAAATAACAGAGAGCGTGTACAAATACGAGATTATTGACAAGAAGGAAACAGAAATGGAGTGACAGAAATGAGACTTGAGTTATCACCTTGGTCGAGTGCACTACTAGTGGTCTTGGAAGATTGATTGTAGGAGGAGAGGTTGTGAGTAGTTGCTCCTCCTTGATTCTGATGGGATGCCAGAGATGAATTTGTGTGCTGTACCGGGCTTCAGGCTGACTGCTTGAGGATGACAAGGACGGTGGTTGGGTGAGGGACGATTATTAAAGTGACGGAGGGAGTTGACGCGAGAGGATGTGGGGGAACACTTGTTGGGCTGACATCAGGATTGCGGCCTGGTGGGGAACTGAGTACACTCGCGGAGCCGGTTGGTATGGCTGCGCGCGGGAGCTGCGGGATCTTTAGTTGACACTCCTCCTAGATTCCGCGGCGGTGAGGTGTAATTGAAGTCTGGCCTGGATTACCTTGACGTAACCAAGCGGCTTCATAAGGATATCGGCAATCATCTTGTCCGTTGGCGTATGTTTGACAGAGATTAGTGATTTTGATAACAGGTCTCTGATGTACTGAAATCTTATCTCGGTGTGGCGGGAGTTTGGATTCAATTGGGCTTCTTTGCTTATGAAATTGGCCCCTTGGTTGTTGTTCATTATCTTTGGTTTCGAGATTGAGATCCCAAGACCAATGATGAGGGTGGACAACCATCTGATTTGTTTGGCGCAAAGATTTATTGCTAAAAACTCCGCCTCCATTGTGGACTGAGCAACTATGGGCTGTTTCTTGGTAGTCCAACTGATTGGGTTACCATATAATGTAACTACATATCCAGAGGTTGACTTCTGCGAGTTGGTCAATCAACCGTAGTCGGCATCTGCCCAGCCGCATAGTTGATCTCCAGGATTGGTGGATTTGGTGAACAGGATCCCAGTGGAGGTGGTTCCTCTCAGGTATCTGAACAGGTGCTTAACCATCTTCCACTGGGATTGCATTGGTTTATTAGCAAACTGTGACAGGAGGTTTACGGTGAACTGTATGTCAGGTCGGGTGTGGATAGCCAAGTGTATCAGTGTGCCTAGTGCTTGTTGCATGGTTTTCACGTCGAAGTCCGGTGATTCTTGTCCCACCACGTCGTGTATGTTCATAGGCGCGGGGGCTTTGACGGCGTTGAGCTGCTTGAAGCCAAAGTCCTTCAGGGCCTTCTCAGTGAAATCCCTTTGATGCATCCTGAGCGAGCCATCTTGATTCCATTCTAGGTTGTAGCCCAGATGTTGAGTCGGGCGTTCCTGGAGCTTAATTTTATACTTGCCCCCCAGAAGTTCCAGAAACCGCACGATCTCAGTCCAATTGTTGCCGACAATAAGGCCATTGTCCACGTGTAGATGCATCCAAAGAGTTTTTGACTCGTTTACAAAGGTTGATTTGTCACCAACTGAAGGGCTGAGACCGAGTGAGAGCAGTGTTTTGGTGAAGTTGGTGCGCCAGCACCTTGGAGCCTGCTTAGTCCTGTAGAGGGATTTTTTCAGCCACCAGACCCAGTCTTCTTTGCCGGGCGCCTTGAAACCGGCCACTTTAGCCACGTGAACCACCGCGTCAATGTCGCCATAGAGAAAAGCTGTTTTGACGTCGAATTGGAAGACGTGCCAATCATTTTGTACCGCAGCCAAGAGAAGTACCTTGAGAGGCTCGCTCCGGCCGACAGAAGAGTAGGTGTCAAGGTAGTGACGGGGATACTCCTGGTGATTACCGAAGCATACCCACCTTGATTTGCAACGGGTGATCTCGCCAAATTCATTCTTCTTTTGCACCAGGTGCCACATGCAGCCAATAACTTTGTCGTCATCCGGCTTTGGAACCAGGGTCCCCGTTTCATGAATGAGCAGCGATTGGTTTTCAGCTGACATCCACTCAATCCACTTGGGACGTTTGTTTGGGTTGGCTAGAGCCTTATCAACCAAAACAACCTCGCTGATGATTGCCTTGTCCGCATTGTTGTCATCAATATGACTGCTACGTTGTAAGACTCCAAACGGTGCTAAGCCGTGGCAGTTCTGTGGAGGGGAAAGGTGCTGTTTAGGCTGCCCTCCTAGGAGTTACAATAATATTTAAATGTAACCAGAATCAAGGTCCAGAACCTTATGGATGAGAAATCAAAGTAAGGGAAGAGGATAAGAGTTGTTGGTAGCAATGGAAACAACACTATCTGAGGCAAGATGGTGCAGGTAAAGACTTGAACAAATAAGTCAAGGTTTTTTCAGAGTTCAATAGAACAAGGCAGTTGTAAGTAACAACGCCCACAACCTAATAACTCTGGTCGTCAGCAGCTGATTAGGAAAGATCAACTCAATCCCAAACCAACCTCCAGGTTCTCAATGAACCTGCCCAACTCTCCGCAATCAAGCGCTTGAAGGGTACCAGATAACTGTGGGATGCTGAACAAAACAAAAGCAATTTGTTTATGAAGCTCTAGAAGCAAATCAATAATGAATTTGAGCAAGAATATCCCAACACTCCTCAAGGGACTCAAGAATAGCGTGGCAAAATTCAACCTTAAAGAAGAAGGGAGGTATAACACTCCAGGTTTTAAGCTTAATAAAACACCTTCAATCAAACGTGATTGGCTCCAGAAAGATGATCAAGGAGAGATCAAGACCAGTATGGTCGGAAAAAGGGATCAGAGTGGTATAACACACCCAAGAATTCAGACAGGAATTCTTCTTCAAGCAGCAAGGCTATTGGTTGGTGATAAGGATCAAGGTCACAAGGGACAGAGTTTGAGTATGGAGGCTCAAAGGATCAAGGGGCAAGCATGGATATACCCGGATAAATTTCTCAGATAAGTGGGGAAGGATGCCCATGGATAAGTTGATTTCTGATGATGAGGGAGACAGATGAGATGAGATGATGATGGTCTGCTGGATGCTGGGCCAAAAGGCAGGGGAGAGCCCCTCCTTTTATAGACATGAGGCCCTGTATACTATGTACAAGAGATACTACAAATAGGTGCGGGAAAATGAAAACATAAAAAAAAAAAAAAAAAAAAAAAAAAAAAAAAAAAAAAAAAAAAAAAAAAAAAAAAAAAAAAAAAAAAAAAAAAAAAAAAAAAAAAAAAAAAAAAAAAAAAAAAGATGACATGAGGGGAAAAAAAAAAAAAGAAATGTTGCCCGCGTCGAGAATGACCGCAGGCAACCAGATGGACACCCGCGACAGCGGTCGCGGGTGTCAACAACGGCTGCCGTCGCCCAATCGGCGGCGACAACGGGGTGAAGGTTCCGACGGCCGCGAGCGGTTGCTCGCGGTCGTTGGTCAGATCAGATGATGGGCAAGGGTAGCAGATGATGGAGAGTTTGAGGATGAGATCGGTAGACAGTTGATGAGAGCAAGTAGAGGAGGGGGAGGAAGAAGATGAGGGTTGGGAGGATCAAAGGATGATGAGGAAGGAGAGTATAGATTGAGACAGGCGGCCAAGGATTGATTGAAGGCGTGAATCTGAGCAAGGGATGAATCAAAGACAAGAGGTTTGATGAAAACCCAATCCATGGTTGGTTAAGGAATCAACAAATTCAAAGCAGGAGACGCTAGCAATGACGGTGAGACCAATCTGAGAGAGATGGAGTGCGATCTGATGGCCAACCAAACCAGGATCGGCGCCTAGGATGATGATGATCTGAGGATGGGAGGATGATGATGATGATCTGGTGATGGGTCTAGTTCTGAGGGATGAGATCGAGTTTGGGATGAGATAGGATGAGATGGTTGGATGAGAGGAGATGAAACAATGGAGATGATAGGATCGAAGGGATCGTCAAAGGTGGTTTGACAATTGCTCGCGTTGCCAAAAGTCAGGGCCGCGAGCGCGACAAGTAGGAGTTGAACATAGGAGGGGGGGATTGAAGTGGAGAGACAGGCAAGAGGCCTTTCCTAGACCATTAGGACAGGGAGAAGTTGAGAGATGGGGGGAAATGAAGGTACCCATAGGGGTACAACCAAAATTTTTTTTTTTTTTTTTTTTTTTTGCTGTGGTGTCCCGGATTGGTCACCACAACGTAGTCGTCTGGCTACGGGAGAATGGATGCTGGATTGATGTCTGCTGAGACGTTCTTGTGGGCCTTGTCAAAGTACGGCACGTAGGCATAGCCTTTGGGTGCCTTGAGGGGAGGATCTGGGTGGTCCCGTTGGGCAACAGGTTCATCAACAGGCAGGGTGGGACACGGCGTGGCCACGGGAGAGGCCGTCAGCGGTAATGTGGGAGGCATTGAGTTGGCAGGAGTGGGCGTCGCCGAGGTGGCTGGGCGTGAGTGCGATCAACGGCGTGACACGGGAACATGGACGGAGACAGATGTAGTTGCAGCGTCAGGGGTGGTGGCATGAGTGATGCACACTGCGGCAGCAAGGAAGGGGACTTCTTTAATGACTGAGCAGAGTGATAGGAGAAGACTACACAAGTCGGCTTAAAGTCTTGGCTTACCACAACCTTGCGCCTGTCAGGGTCCAGAAATCAGCCGGCATCCAAATATGGTTCATATCCCAGAAAGAGGAGAGGCTTGAATCTAACCTCAATCTTTGATGGGGGAGAGCCATGCACATGCACCTTGAGTCCAAACGGAACAAGTGTCAGTAAGTTTTGGACGGGTTCTATGGTTGCATTCACCTCAAGTAACATGCTAACCGGCGATTTCCATCCCAACAACGCAGAGGGGAGTAGGTTGATCAGCATGGATGAGTACCTTGCGGCTTCATCCCAGTAGTTGATTGGCACATCTGATTGGGCAAGGAGGCAGCGTATTTTTGTAAGAATTGTCTGGTTGAATTGCTCGGCAAGTCCGTTTGTTTGCGGTGAGTTGGCCGGGCCTTGCTGAAGGACGGTACCACGCTTTGAGAGGAATTGGCAAAGCTTTGTCGATCCAAACTCTCCACCACGATTGCAGTGCAGGAAGCCCGGGGTGACGTCGAGTTGGTTTCTTATCTCATGAATTTAACTGACGATCTTCTCCTTGGCATTGGATTTATTCTTCAGGACGTAAATCTTGTTGAACCTCGAGTAGTCGTTGATGATAGTCAGTATGTAGGATGACAACTGCTTGCACGGGGCGTTATCTGTAGGATGTCCATGTGAAGACGTTGGAACGGTTTATTTGAGGTGGGAAGCGGGTTTGAGTGCAACCTTTGCTTGATCTTGCATTCCGAGCATACGTTGCACCCATTTGAGGACGGAAAGGGTTTCTGAATGGGGATCTGATGGAGTTGTAGGAATTTCCTTAGATAAAAATCCGACGGATGTCCAAGGGTGATGTGCCAATCCACCGAGGCATTGGTCAAGTTGACAGCGTTGATGTCGGGAGGAGGGGAATAGTACGAGATGTACAGGTTACCAATCCGCAGGAACCAATAAACTATTCGATCGGCAAGCTTTACCAGTACCGTGCAATGTTTGTGAACTACTCTTAAACCGTGGTCCTCCAGCTGGGTGGCCAAGATTAAGTTTCTAGGTCCGTCCGGAGCGTAAAACACAGGGAAGATTGTGGTTCCTCCAATGTTCAGTTTCCCGACGTGAGTGACTTTGATGCACCCACCGTACGTACTCAGCTGTTTAGTGACTGGAGTTTGATTTAGAAGTAGCGATATATTGCACACTTTTGATCTGGATGCTCCCAAGTCGTATACGAGTTCAATCCTGGGATCTTCTGGGACGTATGTGTTGTAGAGGGTGTCTTCACTGATTAGAAAACCACAGTCGTCTGGGTCAGTAGATTCATTGGCCACCACGAGGACATTTTCTGCTTGATCATCGACATGGGATTCCTCAGAGCAGTCCTCTGCCACGTTGATAGAGTGTTGAGAGCGTAGTTGCTTGAGTTCTTGATCTAGCCTTTCTATTTGGGCAGCCAGGGACATTTGTTGAGTGAGTCAAGGGCAAGATTGTGGATTCTTTCAAGTTGGAGCCACTGAGCGGGGACAGAAGGAGGGAGCTAGCAATGGAGTGGGTGGTGGCTTTCTTACATCTGGCTGACGTGGGCGTGACGGATTTCTGGACGCATAGTAACTGGAGTCTACCAAGTTAGATTCTCGTCGCAAGTCTTTGAGCAGAACTCTTGTGGAGACGGCCTCCAGTGTGAAGGGTCGAATATTGTATAGCGTCAAGGTGATACTAGAAATCATGTTGTCTTGTCTCAGACTCTTGATAAAGAAGACCTCCGCCAGTGCCGTTGAAACGTTCATGATTTGGTTTTCGGCTGGTTGGCTGTTGATCATATCCGTTAGGTTTACATATGCATCCTTGAACGACAAGGTGTGTTCTCGTAGACTTCTACCCGGTTCGTAAGTGATATTCACCAATTGGATGAGGGCGTCCCCAATGACAATCAGCAAGTTTTTGCCACACTCGTTTGCAAGCAATTGGTAGGCCCTACTGAGGTTTGATTTGCTGGACTTAACGCAGGATAGTAGGTCTTGTTCAACGGAGTTCCTTAGCAGACTGAGAGCCAGCGCGTTCTTGCAACGGTAGGTTTTTGAGTGCAAGTTGGCTTTGATCCATTCGTCATCTAGGATTTCCTCGTGCCCTTTGCCTACAATTATATCCTTGAATGCGCTTTTCCAGTCGTGCCAATTGTGCCGGTTGAGCTTTACAATTTTTGACTTAGTCAAGTAATTGTCATTGGAGTCGTCCGAGTGGGGGATGTGTATGGGGTGTCCTTTGCCGTCAGCCATTGGAGAGGGTACCTAAATTCGACGTGCGTTTCTATTCAAGAGATATATGTTCTGAACCAAGAGTCAACTCTTGCTACCATGTGAATAAACTCCAGAGTCTCTTTATTGCAGTTCAACATATATATATGTATAGATAGCTCTTGTAATAGTAAACTTTGGTCGACAAGAAAGAAGAAGGAAGAGCAGTCACGGGTTGAGTACTGAGATGACAGAGAGCGTGTACAAATACAAGATTATTGACAAGAAGGAAACAGAAACGGAGTGACAGAAATGAGACTTGAGTTATCACCTTGGTTGAGTGCACTACTAGTGGTCTTGGCAGATTGATTGTAGGAGGAGAGCTTGTGAGTAGTTGATCCTCCTTGATTCCGATGAAATTCCAGAGATGAATTTGTGTGCTGTACTGGGCTTCAGGCTGACTGCTTGAGGATGATGAGGACGGTGGTTGGGTGAGGGACAATTATCAAAGTGATGGAGGGAGTTGACGCGAGAGGATGTGGGGGAACACTTGTTGGGCTGACATCAGGATTGCGGCCTGGTGGGGAACTGAGTACACTTGCGGAGCCGGTTGGTATGGCTGCGGGCGGGAGCTGCGGGATCTTTAGTTGACAAACGTCAACTACGGAAGCGGAGTACAAGGCCCTCTAAAAAGAGATTCAAGAGACAGTCTGGCTGCTGGAGTTGCTTAAATATCTCTGACACTCACTGCAGGATCGCCCTAATCTCCTTGTTGATAACCGCGGGGCCCTCATGCTCTCTCTCAATCCGATGTATCAATCCCGCTCCAAGCACATTGATGTGAAATTTCACTGGATTCGGGAAATTGTGGATGAAGGCTTGGTTGCAATTTTTTACGTTCCAACCACTGCCAACCTAGCCAATATCTTCACCAAAGCGCTTCCAAGGATCAAACACACAAAAGACTGTGACGCACTCAACCTGGCAAACTGAAGAGGACGGGGGGTATTGAAAGTTGGGGATCAGGCAGAACGGCCGCGCTGCGCAGCCACGCAGTATAGTGATATACAGAGTTGTAACCTAATCTCATTGTCCATCTAGATTAACGCTACCCCTGGAGGACAGAGATCTGCTTCTTCATTCAATTCAATCACTAACATTCTTACATCAACTGCCGTCTCTGTCCTCCAGGTAAGCCTCTCCATATTACCTTCTCCCCTTTTACTCCAACTTACCAAGTTTCTAAGTCTCATGTTCGTCTTCCTTCTTCAGGTTTGCTTCCTTGAGTTGTCCCAACTTTTTGTGCCTCCTCAACTCACCGTTCCTGTTGTTTTATTAGGTTAGGCATCTCTATGCTGTTCACATCCATCTTGTAACAGAGATCTGCTTCTTGATTCAATTCAATCACTAGCATTCATACATCAACTGCTGTCTCTGTCCTCCAGGTTTGATTCCTTGAGTCGTCCCAACGTTGTGTGCCTCCTCAACTCACCCTTCCTGGTGTTTTATTAGGTTTGCTTCCTTGAGTCATCCCAACGTTGTGTGCCTCCTCAACTCACCGTTCCTGGTGTTTGATTAAGTTCTTGAATTTCTCCTGAATCTTTTTGGATAAAAAATCCAGCCTCCCTTTGGTTTCATTCTTCAGTTTATTTGCCATCAGGAGAAAACCATTAACCTCAGAGGATGGAGGTTGGCCACCTTGTGTTTTTTTTTCAGATCAAAAGCAAGCATCATAGTTGGAGGGAATTTTGAGCCAGTTTACCAGGATAATGTGATCAGCTCTCTTGAGCTGACTTGAGCCTTTGGAAGCTGATGGGGGAGGATTGTTTGATGTAGAGTTACTTTGGGATGGTTTCTTTGGTCCATTGGATTGGTGTGTGGACTTGCAGGAGAAGGTTTGCTCAGGGGTCATTTGAAAAGAATAAGAGGTATGAAGGGATGAAACAATGAGATTTAGGATGTGATGAAAGCAATAAATGGATGAGAGTGATTAAGCAATGAGGAAAGCAATGAAGAGATGAGAGTGATGAAGTGATCAGAGAATTGGATAAATTTTTTTTGGATGAGGTTGGAGGCAGAATTTTTCCAATGAGGTTGGAGGTAGAATTTTTCCAATGAGTTTGGAGGTTGAAATCAGGGGTGATGATTTGCAATAATGCGTGGTTGAGGCAGTGAAAGCCTTTAAATACTTAATTTGAAAAACCCATTTATGTTCAGGTGACTCTTACATGTCTGATGTGAAATAAGTAGGTTTCTTGTATTTTTAATGGAAGGTTTGCTTAACTCTGATACGCCCTATTATTAGCAAATTGTGTTTAATTTTTAGCATGCTTTTTTCATTTTATTAGAATGAGGTAGATAATACTAAGGGGAGTGGAATATTTTGAAGTGATGGTAAAAAATAGTCCCAGAGTTTGAAGTGTGACAGTTTCCTGGGTATAAAAATTGGAAGCTATTGCAAGCTTCCATTAAAATCTTATCATTTCTCAAGTTTCTCAAGTCACTAATCTAAAACTTCTGCCTAGAAATATAATACTACATTATTGACCCCTTCAAAAATTTTTATAAGAAAAATTCAAAGAGAATTGTTTTACATCCCCAGTTTCCATCCATTTCTTCTCCAAATCTCAGAAAATCTTACGGAAAAATTCACTTGTATTATTTGATTTAAAAAATTTAAGGTAATTTAAAAAGTTTTTGGTGAATTTTCAGGGGCCTTTATGCCCCCCACCAAAAGGCACTTCAATCTAAAAATTTGCAAAGAGTTAAAAATTTTATTTTGAATTTTTTTGTTTAACTATTCTTTAATCTTTTGGAATTTCTGGCCATGTATAAATATTTAAAGCCTTTCTGAACACCCCAAGAATTTTATATTCCATCTCACAAATCCCAGGCATTCAAAGGAGCAAATACTTCAAAAATTCTCCTTTTTCAAAAAAATTTAGAGCCATTCAAATCTGATTTTTCTTAAACCAAATAATGAATCATTCATTCTCAAATGCTTCAAAGACAAAATCACTCTGCCAAAGATAAATTAAATATTCCATATGAATATCTGCGACTCAAAGAACCTTTCTGAGAATTTCTCATGAATCCCAACATTCCCAAATCACCCATTGGATTGGAATGAGACCCCAATTTGAAAAATTAACATTAATCAATTTTATAATTATTAGAGCATATCAAAGTTAAGCAAACCCACCATTTAATAATGGCAAGTTTCAACCCATATCTGCCATTAAAAATCAAAAAAACTCACTTATTTCACATCAGAAGTGTCAAAGTTTCCTGAAAATAAAAGGGTTTTTTCAAATAAATTATTTAAAGGGTTTCACCCCCCAACCCATCATTCCACATCATCAAACCTGGTTTGAACCTCCAATATCATTGGAAAAATTCTACTTCCAACCTCATCCAAAAATTTTATTAATTTCTCTTCATCTCTTCATTGCTATCGTCATCTCTTCATCACTCTCATTTCTTCATCAGTCTCATCATTTCATAACTCTTATTGCTTCATCACTCTCATCACTTTCTCGCACATTATTGCTTTCATGAAATCCATCCTCTCATTACTTCATTGCTTCATCCCTACTTTCATCACATCCTAACTATCATTACTTCATTGTTTCATCCATTCTTTCATCACATCCTAACTATCATTGCTTCATTGCTTCATCAATTCATCCCTGCTTTCAACAAATGACTTCAACACTTCATGGCTTCATCCCTTCATCCCTCTTACTCTTGTTAAATGGCCCCTCAGAAATCCTCCCACAACAAGTCCACAAACAATCCAAAGTACCAAAGCAAAGATTCCCCAGAAACTCAACATCCAACAATCCTCCCCCATCAGCTTCCAAAGGCTCAAGTCAGCTCAAGAGAGCTGATCACATAATCCTGGGAAACTGGCTCAAAATTCCCTCCAACTATGAAGCTTGCTTTGGATTGGAAAATGAAACACAAGTTGGTCAACCTCCATCCTCTAAGGTTAATTGTTATCTCCTAAGGGCCAACAAAATGAAGAATAAAACCAAAGTTGGGCTGGATCTTTCATCCAAAAAGATTGAGGAACAATTCAAGAACTATTGAACCAAGTACAAAAAATCCCACTCAATGTCAATCTCCACTGGCTTTGGTATCACCAACTCCAATAAAGCAAAGGGAATCGACTTGGTGGTTGATAAGGTGGACTCCATTTGTCCTTTTTATATATTCAAATGGATGAAATATTTGGAAGGAAGGCAAATATCACCCCTTTAGCCACTTTTGATGCCCAAAAATTAGATTCAGTTGATGCTCAGGACCTGGCTGGGGATTCTCAGCCTAGCAATGATGATCCCAATTAAACCCATGATTTGCCCCAATTTGATTTGGAGGAGTATATTCCAACAGAACCTGCTCCAATCAAATCTACATCAGCATTGATCAAAGATTCAAACTCTTCTGTGGACCCCTCACTTCCTTCTTTGGACTTCTCTCTTCCTGGAGTGGAATAACTTAATGACTTGGCAAATGAGAAGCAATTTACTCCTGTATTGCCACTACCATCAACATCTTCTCAAGTAAGTAACCAAGTTCTTTTTTCTTCTGTATGGTTAATACTGACTGATTTATATTTGAAAACAACAGGCTTATCCATTCCTGAATGGCCAAATGCTCAAGCCAAGGGGGCCTCTCACATCCCCTTCAAATGAGAGCAATGAGGTTCCCACACAAACCTCCTCTGCAAAGGGAAATAAAAAGGCCTCAAATTCCATCAACATCAACCCCAATAGCCATCAAAAAAGGAGAAACACTTCAAATTTTTTGGGATTTGGGGAGATAATGCAGAAGTGAGATTCAAGTGAGCACATTGTATTTTCCTTGCTTTCAATATAAAGCTTATTCCTATTCCCCTCAGAAAACCAGTTAAATCCCAAATTGAATCCAAAAAACTTCAATTTGAAAATTTGAAGTGGGATTTTCAACTATCTATGTATTTTCAAAAGCAGAAGGCTGAGATTTTGGCTCATCAACAAAAGTTGGATGCTGAGTGGCAAATTAAACAGGCTGAGCTGGAGTTTCAAAAAGAGGAAAAGGAGAAGGATTGAGAGGAAGACCAACTCAAAAAGGAGAGGGAAATCCTAGCCACTGTGTGGTAGACCAAACCTGTTCTATAGCCATCAGACTCACTATTATAGTATAAAAAAAGCTCAAAACATTAAATTAACCTCAGAAATGAATTCTACCTCAAAAATAACCTATATTCACTCAGCCAAAGTACCACCCTACCTCTCATGGATTAGAAGATACAGCCCAAGAAACCTTCAACTGTGGCAAAACTCATAACCAACTAGTTTTCACATCTCTGTGGAAGAAATAAGGAATACCTTGAAGACCCTCAAGTACATACCAGTGGAAGATTACCCTCAACACCAGGACCATACACCAACCCTTTCACCTCAGCCAGAATACAGCAAGAATGGTGCAGGAGGCAGTGCAACAAGTCAGATCCTGTCAACCATCCAGAATACAGCAATACAGGCACAGGAGGCAGTGCAACAAGTCAGATCCTGTCACCTCAGTCAGAAAACAGCAATACAGATCCAAGGGGCAGTGCAACCAGTAAGATCCTTTCACCTCACCCAGAATACAGATATACAGACCCAGGAGGCAGTGCAATCAGTCTAGATCCAGTAACCTCATCAGAATACAGAAATACAGGTACAGAAGGCAGTGCAACCAGTCCAGATCCTTTCACCTCACATAGAATACAAAAATACAGATGCTGTCAGCTTGCTACTATTGCAGAGCAAGCTGCAACAGTAACAGAAATAACATAAAAATAATAATAATAAATTTTACCTAAGAAGGAGTAGGAAAACTATAAATATTATTACAAAAATGTATTCTCCACCCAAAATTAGGGTAGGGTCACTCACTGACCCCACCTTTGAAATCCAACTCCTTCTATTTTTAAATAATTAAGGAAAGAAAGACCAAAAAACCCCTGCACCACTATTGAGCTTTTTGGCCAATTAAATATTTCACATGTATTTTCACGTATAGGTTTCACACCTAAAATTCAGTCAGAATTGAGGTGTTGTGTATATTTTAGGAGTTACGGACAGAAATGTGTTCTGTCACAATTCCCGCACGCATCCGCAGCAGACAATAAACCCGCGCGCAGCTGAGATACAGCTTTGTCACTCCGTTAAAGTCGTGTACACAGCCCTGCGCCTCTGACAAGTATGCAGCCGCGGGACTACGGGTTGACAAAGTGACAGGCGGCCTGAGAAACTTAGGTACAGCGTAAACATGACGCGGGAACATTCTACATATGTAATAAATGTTCCCGTGGATAGTAGATAGTCTAAAAGTACATAAAATTATATAAAAATACTTAAATAACCCTTATACGTATTTTTTATTAAATATAATTTAAAGCGCCAAGAATGTTGAAAATAAGACAATGAAAACTTCTAGAAATATATTAAAATAATTTAATATACTATTATGAGAATTTCTAGAAATAAATATTTTTGTGACATACTAAAAAAACTAATGATTTAAAAATATTACATGAATTCTCATGACTTATATTTTTAAGTAATCATTTTAGTAAATCAACTTAAATTCAAAAATAAGGAGTAAAATCAATATCATGACTTTACTCCAATTATTAAATACATAATGAGAAATCACCTGACATCAGAATGTCCGTAGGAATGTCTATTAAAATAATTATTAACTTACTGGGAACATTTACTAAGTATAATTAATTAAATAATACATAAAAAGGACGGATTAGTGTTATTCACACGTCCAACTATCAATTATAAAGTAGAATAATTCCCATACCCTGAGAAATTAGATTCTACCCGTGTTACAGCACCAAGAACACGTGACAGGCTACCATTGGTACCCTGCTAGCCTCAGTGTCTGTCTCTTTGAGCCCCTTTACCCCTCAGAAGGACAATATTGGGACTCCAAAAGCTATAAATCAAGAGCTCTTTTGAGGATATTGATAACAAGAGACCCAGTTATATTTACATCCAGACACTGTCCCAAGGTAATTAAATACTTATAAGAGATAGTTAAGTGATTTATTGCTTAGTCTAATCAATAATATCCATCCTCAACCTCTTTTTATCCATTTAAAACTGCTGAACAACCTTATAACCCCAGTATACAGGTTTAACCCATCAGTACACGTCCCAAAAAGATACCCAAAGGATTTAATAATATACCAGTGAGTTTTATTATCCTTTCTCTGTTGTGGCAGCTTGTTTACAAAGCCCTGCCACTCCACCATGTATTTTATATATATATTATCTTTGGGAAAAATATCCTTTAAACTAAAGAGCCCAAAGTAACCAGGACTACGTGTTTTCATACTGAAATCACTGAAGAGAGGTGTTAAAGATCCTCAATAGAATTGTGGCCCCTCTTTAAAAATATTTTCTAATCAATTTATCTATATTGATTTATAACAATAAACTGTAACCAAACCAATTAACCTTGCAATAAGCTTTATCCAAATATTCTACGGATTTTTGCTGCATTTATTAAATAATATATTTATTATTTATTCTATCACCTCTGGTAGCTAAAGGATAGCAAGGGTCTTGGAATCCAGGAGGCTGTCAGATGCAAGAGGCAGTGCAATCATTCAGATCCTGTCACCTCATCCAATACAGCAATACAGATACAGGAGGCAGTGCAGCATGTCAGATCTTGTCACCTGAACCAAACAAGCATGCAAATAAACATACAAGAGGCTGTGCAGAAGTATACAGGAGCAATATAGGCAGGAGGAAGGCAAATCAGTCTCAAGCAGAACCAAACAAACATGAGGCAAATACACATACAAGAGGCTGTGCAGAAGTAATGCAGGAACAATATACATACAGGATTCTGTGCAGAAGAATACAGGAGCAATATACATTCAGGAAGAAGTGAGACCAGTCTTAAACAGAACCAAAAAAACCACCAGTATTGCACAGAAATACATGTAGGTATAATCAAGTAGCACTGAAAAAACTACCAGTAAAGCGCAGCAATATATCTTATCTGCACTACACAGCAATTTATGCAAGGATTTGCATGCATGAAACCCCTTTACAAGCTTTTTCAAACCAGCAGAAATGCCTCATGGAACTGCACAAGCTTTTTCCAACCAGAAGAAATGCCTCATGTAACTGTATCTCACTGTTCTTCACCAGAACAGGGAGAACCCTCAGGGGAAGCCTTGAGAACTCCCTGAGGCAGGATTGACTATTTAAGGAGGGCCTCTCTTCCCTATCCCAGTTGTATCATACCACTCATCTCATTCCCTCTGGCCACCTATCACCCATCAACTACCTACCAGGCATTCTTGGCCCATCCATCTGTGTTACCTACCCAGATGAAATATTACTAGTGAATCAGTTATAAAGGAAACAAGAAATCAGAAACCAAGGTAATACCCATCTTTAGCCAATTAAACCACCCAACAAGTGCTTGAATAAGGGTTCTTATGTGGCCTAAATATTCAGCACCAAATTAAAGAAGAAACACGCATTAGACAATAAATAACCCTTACAAAGAAATAGAGCACAAAAAAAAGAAACTACCAAGCTTTCCTCTACCCAGCCCCCCTGTGGGTAAACCCATCCTTGGGTCCTCTCCTGAACCATCACTTTGATAAACCCTTGAACCCTTTAATATTTGGGTATTGGTTAAGATCAAATATATCTGATCAAACACTAACCAATAATCCAATACATCTGGTCCATTCTTCAAAAAATCCTACCAATAATCAGTTAATAATTAACCTAGGTCTAATCTGAGACTTATTTTAAGTCTCAAAGAAACCAGCCATTAATTTAAATATATTATTGTGCAGAATTACTATAGTACTAGAAGGGCAGGCAATTCAAAACCACCTGAGTCTTACTAATACCCTGAAGAAGTAGAAGTAATACTAAATTTCCCTTCAACAACTTCCAGGAATCTATTTGCTATGTTATTTAGATAATCCCACAGGAGTCTCTACAACAGAAAAAAAGATGGGTTATCAGTAGCCATGGCATATAATGGTAGCAGTAGAACTGTTGGTTAAATAAAGGAAATTACTCAATTTCTTGGCTTGTAAAATATTTGCTTCAATAAAAATTTTGAAAATAAAAACAAAAAATATTTTCAAATACAACAATGTTTGAGACTATTTTTAGCCCCACAAATGAAAATTTTTTTTTTTACTTTTATTTACATTTTCTGGTCTAGAATATATTTGACCGCTTTTCAAGTCTTTGCAATTTCTGAGAGTGGTCCCGTTGATTTGCAAAGACATAGCCATCCTATTATGGGTGGCGGTCTCTACAGCAGGAAAATTACAGTGCTTGAACTTGTTTGCTGCCCAAACCATTTTTACAATACCTTTTTCTTTGAAATGAATTCCAAATCCCTATTCAGGAAAACCAAATTGGCCATCAAATACTTAATATTTGTCCTCATTTTCAATAATTTGTCCATTTGATTTTTTGGTTGGAACCACCAGTAGAAACAAATAGGAAGAGATTTCACCTTTGTCAATGTGTGGAGAATTGTAGAAGGCATTTAAAGTGAAATTAATTTGGGGGGCGCAGTCAAAAGTAGTGAGCCAGGATCCATCTTCCAATGAAGATAAAGAGTGGATATTGTTGTCCAGCATGGTTTCTTTGTTGGAATTGTGTGCCAGTCTGGCTAATTTTCTGAACATTTGGCCTAAAATTTGTTATACCTTGTCAGACCTAAGGTTCAAAATTTCAAACTCCTGGGGGTAAAATTCAAAAGCTTCTTTCTTCAAATAGAGTCCAAAAAGTTCAGAAGGGTGCATCAATTTTTGCCATCCAATTGCCCACATTTTCCCACCCAAAGATCTTGAGGGACCAACTGTTTTGAAAAAGCTTTTGGATTGGTGAAGGAATGTTGTGACTGAGTTGATGTCCTTCTTTTCTTGCTTGGAGAGTTTCTTCAAAGGGAAAAATTCAATTATTTCAAACAGATAGTGGCAATTGGAACAATCAAGAACAGCCACTTTCCAGAGCTGAAGGAATTTTCATTAAACCCTTCTTAATTTATTTCCAAAGATATTTCAAAATCTCTCATTTGAAACCTCTTTTGCCAAAGAGCCCTCTGCTTTCCACCTCTGTTTGTGTTTTTTAAACCATCTCCTTCCACCTTGATCCCTCCCTGGCACCTACTGAGCTTGGGTGAGGATCAAGAAGGAATCCATACAGTTGTATAACATTTTGAGTACAGTGGGAGAAGCATTGAAAGTCCAGAAAAGGGGCAGGGGTTGTAATAAAAAGGGTTCAGAACCAGGTTTCATTGCATGGGATCCAAAAAAAAAAAAAAAAAAAAAAAAATCATTGGTCAGTTATAATCAATGTAGATGATCAACAAACAAAAAAATAGAATTCAACGCTGAAACCCCCCCCCCCCAAAAAAAAAAAACAGCTTCATTTGATGAAAATGACAAGGAGAACAAGCAGGAGGGGGGAGCTGACCTGCAATCAATTGCAAATTAAATCAGATCAATTGCTTGATTTATTTGCAATCAATTGTGCAATCAATTTTCAATCAATCAGGGGGGGAAGGGAGAGGAGGAGGAGGAGGAGGAGGAGGAGGAGGAGGGGAGGGGCTCACCTGAGGGATTGAGAAAGGGGGTCAGGGGGGACCAAATGGTTGATTAATCAAAGGATCAGCAACCAGTGAGGGGCAGGAAGGTGAAGAGGGGAGAGGGGGATTACCAGGATTTCCTACCAAAGGAGGAGGGGAGGCAGTGAGTGAGGTGAGGTGAGGTGGTGGTGGTGGGTGAGGTGGTGGTGGTGGGTGAGGTGGAGGTGGTTGATGAGGTGGAGGTGGTTGGTAAGGTGGAGGTGATGGTGAGGTGATGGTGAGGTGGAGGTGATGGTGAGGTGGAGGTGATGGGTGAGGTGGAGGTGGTGGGTGAGGATTTTTGGTGAGGAGGAGGAAGGAGTTGACCAGTGAAGGTGGACTGGTGGTTTGGTAAGGTGAAGTGGTTGGTTTGGAATTTTTGGCTTTTGTCTAAGTCCACCAAAAAAAAAAAAAAAAAAAAAAAAAAAAAAAAAAAAAAAAAAAAAAAAAAAAGGGGAGTCATCCTTGGATTCTTGGTTGAACAAACAAAACCAAAAAAATTCTGTGATGTGATTTTTCACTTATTTAAAAACTAAATGCTACTGATCAAATTGAGCAAGTGTGAGGGGTAGAATTCGCTCTCTCATGGGGGAAGATGAGGTAGAAGATGAGACCAGGATTACTTGAGGAGGATCAGGAATATCTTCTTCAAATATATCTTCCCATTCATCTTTGATTTTGGCAAGAAGTTTTTGAAGGATTAAAAAACTGATAATCCATTTGATGAGGATCTTCACGTCCTTGGAATTTTGAAGCTGGTAATGCATCTCCTGTAAGCTGGCCCATCTTCCTTTCAGGATTCCTATGGCATTCTCAATCCAAACTCATGATTGGGCGAGATGAAAGTTGAAATAAGTTTTGTATTAATAATTCAATTAAAAATTGTGGTATTCTGGAACCACATATTTCCTGCTAGCATAAGCTGAATCGGCCCAAAGGTTTTGATCTTAGTCAAAGTAGTTATCTGGTTGTTGGGCAATCTGCATCCAATTGAAAACATAAGAATTGTGACAAGGACCTGGAAGGCCAGCATGGAGGGATATTGATGAAAATAGACTAAATTACTGAGAACCAAACCAGTCTATCCCCCAGAGAGACCCATATGAGATGTTGAGAACATAGGAAGAAGAGATATTGGATGAAAAAGGAAGATATAGAACACACCACGTAGTGATAGCAGAGAAGATAGTAGACAACAGTGATAGAGGTGAGGATTGAAGAGGGACGGTGGGACAGACAGAGATGACAGACTGAGTAGTCCCATATTTTAGTGAGATATGCAAAAAGAGTATAAGGAAAAGAAAAAAACAAGATAGCAATCTCACCAAATAAGAAGGAAGCCTGGATAGGAGCAGAATGAAGTGGGAGGATGACAAGAGTAGAAAGGAGTAAAGAACTGGAAGAGAAAAATGGCATCAAGAATTGAGAGAAGAAGACAAAGAAAAGAGAAGGAAAACACGGTAGTGTGACATGGATGTGACATGAGAGGGAAGGCCCGCGCCTGAAGAATCTAAGCTGATGTCCATATTCTCAACATATTTCCAACAGATATGAACTTTTTTTGTTATCAAAAACCAGTTGTATTCACACAGAGTATCTATGCAAACAGATAAAACATATTTGGTCCATGTGTTATCAAAGGTTTCTCAAATGCTTTGGAAAAGAAATGAATTGATTGCCTTTTTTTCTGATCAAAATAGTGGTTGCCATCTAGATTTGGTTTTTGACTCAAGGGGATAGTGGTTCCATCAACAAGTTCAATGAAAACAGGAAAGACTTCAGTCTCCATTACTTGAGATATCTCCTTGGTTTCTTATTTGGTTGGCAAACAAAGTACCAATCAACAGAAAGATAGGATAGAAATCATGACTCTTTTGGTGTATCAGTCAATGGATCCATAACTGACCAAGAATAGATTTTCTAATTGATGAATTGCTGCCCCATTTCCATTTGGTACCAATCTAAAAAGAGAAACAGCCAGTTGGATAGCTGGATTGTGTTGAGAATTCCAAGAATTTTTCTGGAAGATGTGGTCGTCTTCAATCATCTCCAAAATTTTCATGAATGAAGGCAATAAATTTTGGAACAGTTTCTGGAAGCTCAAGTTGGGGAGTAGAGGAATCTTTTGCCTTTCATAAATAGTGTTGTGGAGAGTGTGTCTTTTTGGAACTATGTATTTCTTTTCCAAATTAGAATTCAAATCTAACCAATTTGATCCCAAATCAGAGTCTGAATCAGATTCTAAATCAGAATAAAATAATAAAGAAAGTTCAATCAGCTTGTTGCATTTTCAACTTGCTTCCGGGAAGTTTGATTGGACATATTGAGAAAGATGGTGATGTGATGTGGGGTGATGAGACAATAATGGGATGTGTGTGATGTGATGGAAATGTGAAGCAATGGAGATGTGAAGCAATGGAGATGAGATGTGTTTGATGAGTATGTATTTGCTGAGGTGGAGGTGTTGATGGGTGTTTTGCATGCAATAGATGGTGGATGGATGATATGGCAGGTTTGATTTTTGAAACCCGCCCTTTTGAAATACACCAGTTAGGGGGTATGTGTATTTCACAAAACCTGCCATTTTTAATGGTGTTTTTTCTAACTTTGATACACCCTATTGGATTTTAGAATCAAACAATGGTCTTTATGTTTATCTAATATTTTCATTGTCATTCTCCTTCATGGAAAAATAAATCAGAAAAAAGATTGATTGGAACAACCTTTTTCAATGTATTTTTAGATCTGGTATGTTTTCCAAGTACTTTCAATAATTTATTTTTTTGTCATAAATTTCAAATAAATTTTTTTTGCGCTTTCTCATTGCATTTTAATGAAACAGCAGATGCTGAAATATCTAAAATCAAAAATAAAATAGACCCACATGTTTTCATGAGTGTCAGATTTTGCTTGAAAAAAGTAGTTGGAAGTACCCAGGCTCATTTGTTCCAATCGGTAACAATATTTTTTTTCCCACTCACTTTACAAATTAGTTCATTTCCTCTAAATTACAGGAAATAAAAAGACTGATTAAAATGATGGAAAATTCAATTGCAAGGTAGGGATGATTCAATGAAGCAATGTTTTAAATATGATAATAAATTATGGGTACAGAAATTTTTATGCCACTAAATTACTGATATCATGCCCCTGTTTTGTAATGTGCATGCCAGATGCCAATAATTGTGGAATGCACAGGTCCACAGGCCACCTTTTTGGTTTTAAAAGTTCCACACAACAAGAGATGGCATAATAGGGCACATCAGATTTAAATGTTTTAAAGATTAAATGATTGATTTCAGGCTTATCCTTTTTTTCAAAAAAAAAAATGGTGTTTGCCATTTAGAAAATTTAGGTAATTTGTTTTATTTAAAAAAAAATTAAAAAAATTTTGTTTTTCTTCAAAATAAGCAATTTAAATATTCAAGATATCAACTTCAATATTCCCTGTTTGGTTGGTGAAAAGTTTCATGCCAAAAATTTTGGCTTTTGAAGCTGTGCATGCAAAGAATGTTGGTGTGTGGAAGTAAAAAACTTGTGTTTCCCTCAAGAAAAAATAAAGCATTGAAAACTTAAAAAACACTTGAAAAATAATTGGAAACATGTCAAAATAAAAAAATTGGAAAATAAACCTATTCATGAGACCTGCAATACTTTCATAACAGAAGTATCATAAAAGGAGAATATATATCTCATGAGGTATTCCTTAATAATTCTAATGATTCAATGCTTTGCACAAAGGAATTCAAAGAATATAATAAATAATATACAAAGGAATTCAAATAATAAACCAAAAACTGAACATGCCTCCTGAATAAAAACTCCAGAATTAAATCTATTTGGGAAAAATTTAGACCTCTATAGGAAGGAACCCAAATGAATCTGTCCTATTGAGGCATTTTATTTTTAATTTTTTTTTATAAAGTTTTTTGAGCCTCAAATATTTCTAACTGCAAAGAAAAACAATAAAGACTTTGAAGAAAAATTAATTATTAGCTTATATGAATATTTTTGGAATTTTTTGTGAATGGTTTCATATATTTTTAGGATGGTTGATGTTAAATTCAAGGCTCCAGTCGTCTGGGAGCCATTTAAACAGCCCCACATTGCCTGTGGGAGTCTTGTAGGGCCCCTCAAGGCGTGGGGGCCCTTACACTACTCCATATATTTTATAATTTATAATTTATTATCTATTATTATTTATTATTTATTATTTATTATTTATTTTTTATTATTTATTTTAAATAATTTATTATTTATTATTATTTATTATTTAATATTTATTATTTATTATTTATTATTTATTATTTATTATTTATTATTTATTATTTATTATTTATTATTTATTACTTATTATCTATTATTTATTATTTATTATTTATTATTTATTTTTTATTTTTTATTATTTATTATATATATTTATCATTAATTATTAATTATTTGTTATTTTTATTTATAATTTATAATTTATTATTTATAATTTATTATTCATTATTTATTATTTAGTGGAAGCTACCCAACTTGATTTGAGTTGTTTAGCGTGCTGTACAACTCAAATGGGACTTGTAGCATGCCACACAGCCCATTTGAGTCGTGTAGCATCCCACACGGCTCATTTGAATTGTGTAGGATGCCACGGGGCCCATTGAGCCGTGTACAGATCCGTGAATTTAACATTACCCTTTTTGGATTAATTGGAGGAAAATGGTCATTTTTACAATTTTTGATAAAATTTATTCCCTTCCTTTTAACATATTTCTGTGATTAGATTATTCTGGATATTTTCAATACTTTCATTTTCCATATTAATTTTTTTATTTTAGAATAGTTGCTAGTATTTTTAATAATTTTTGGAAGTTTTCCATCATTTTATTTTTTCTAGTTTCACACCAATTTTTTGCATGGAGAAAAGTGCATGCCAAAATCAATGTTGTGTGGACCTGTGCCTGATCCCATAATTTCACTTTATTTTGCCAAGGCTGGAATATTTTTGTGGCATAAGTAATTTATTTTCATCAAAATAGCTACACCCTATCTGATTGGATGGGTTTGAGATACCATAGGGGTGAATCCTGAGAATAACTGGTTGTTTCACTTAGATAATGAAGATGGACTGCATTGGGATAAAATAAGGTTTTAACTGATTTTTTGGTGATTAGAAGAAATGAATTGGAATTAAATATAGGATTTATTTAATTCCATACCCCATAGGGATTTGAGGTGAAATAGGTTCTATGAAAGAGGACAGAGTTGATTGAAACTATTTATAGATGAAAGTTTATGTTAAAATATTGTTTAAAATTAATTTATTATTTATTATTTATTATTTATTATTTATTATTTATTATTTATTATTTATTATTTATTATTTATTATTTATTGTTTATTATTTATCAATTATTATTTATTATTTATTATCTTTTATTTATTATTTATTATTTATTATTTATTATTTATTATCCCTTGCTTAATCTCAAAATTAGTTAGCAGAATTCACTTAGTTTTTAGAGTGCTTTTGGTGTCACACTATTAGATAAACTTAAATAATGAGGGGAGGGTATATGCCTCATTTTTCTCAAAGAATAACCTTTGACTTTGAATAATTAAAAAATTGTGGAATAAGAAGGGTTAATTTTTATCTATTATATATATATATATATATATATATATATATATATATGTATGTATCTATGTATGTATTTGTATTTAAAAAAGGACTTATTTTATTTTATATTACAAAAAAAAAATGGATTTTTCACAGAAGAAGGATATTCAAATGATAATGATCTACCAGATTTTGAAGGATTTATGTTTTTTTTTCCTTCCTCTTTTTGGTTTATTTTTTTCCTTCATATATCAGAGAAGGTTTTGAAAAATAGGATTTTCTTAAATAGGGTTTATAAGAGTTAAGAATTTTGAAATTTTGAATGGCTGATTTTGGGAAAAGTAATTATCTTGAAAAAATAATTTCTGATTAAGATTTAAAATGAAGTGTTTTTTCAATGGAAAAATATTTTTCAATGAAAAAATTGGGTTATTCCTGAAATCAGCCATTCAATTTTTTAAAAATCTCAATGCTTATAGACCCTAATTACATCATTTCAGGGATACTCAAGTGGAAAAAAGCAAGGAAACCTGAGAACAATTTTTTTATATGCCACCAGAGGATGAAAACCTTTTTAACACTTCCACAACTGTAATTATTAAAGTTTTTATAATATTCAATCCATTTTAATGAGCAAAGTTTCTTTTATTTGTTTCAATTTTTGGATATATTATCAGATCCTTCTTCCAAAATTAATCAAAATTAAGTGCTTAATTAAGAATTGAGTATTCAAATCAATTCAACATGAACTAAATTTCAAGATAATTCTAATATTCTTTTTCAGTTTCAATACAAGGATTTCATTCAACCTGAAATCTTTGATAATTCATCACATGTTAAAGACGTGTTAGTGGATTGAAACCGTCTATTTTTATCAGCTTCTATGCTTTTGGGAAAAATATTAGGTGATTGGAAAAAAAATGGAGATGATTGAGTAGATTAATTCAAAAGAAATCTTCAAGAAAAAAAAATTAATGCCAGAATCATGGGCTGAAAGCTATGAATAAAGAATAAGACAACTGAGCTCCACTTAGGGACATACCCCAATAATTTTCCTGAAAAATTTCCAATCAAATGGATTCCTTTGTAATGAAATCTATAGATAATCATTTTTTTCCCTTTTTTCTAACAAGGTTCCATCCACATAAATTTGTCCTAATACCCAATACCCATAGAGAATTTACAATGCTCTCCTGTCTTCCCCCTTCTTTGCATTAGATCAAGAAGTGTGTTTCAAGTTCAAATCTGATGCATGGCCAGCCCCTTAATTTGATCAACTCTTGAATGAATTTGAATCCAAGGAATAAAAAAGCTAGAAGGAAATAATCCAGAAAGTTATAGATCTTGGGATGGAGGCTTTTTTTACTTACAAGGAAACCTGGAAGGGGTACAAAATCATAGAAATCGATTGATTTTTTATTTTTCCATTACTTTATTCAATAATTTGTTTTAGAGGAAAGATGGATTCCTCTCCTGGTTCATCCATTTTTAGATTGTGTAATTAATCAAATCTCAATAGATTTTTTTTGAAATAATAATAATGGTTTTGCAAATTTTATTGACAGAAAATTAAGAAAAAGTGCATTTGTAGGAACTTAGATAAATTGGCATTATGAAGATTCAAAATATCTTTTTGGTATTTTTTGGAAAGTTTTGAGAACAATTTCCAGAGTCAGAAAGACTAAAAAATTGAAGCATGATATTAAAGGTTCAGCCAAAATTTGTTCATTTTTTTGCTATTTTTTAAATTTGGAAAAATTTTTGTGGCCATGAAGACCCCTCAAAATTCCTAGAAGATTTTTTCAATTTTTTTGAATTTTCTCAATTAAATCAAATTTCCCAAAATATTTGAGAAAATTTGGTCAAGAAATGGCTGAAAACTGAGAAAATAAAACTAGTTTTTTGAATTTTTTTAATTTTTGAAGGGGTTGAACACCCTCAAAAAAAACTGGAAAATAAATTAAGTAGTATGCTTTTAATTTGAAAGAAGGGAATCTTCTTTCTATTTGAGGCTAAGATCTTGGACCAAGCCTCCACAATTTTGAATTTAATATAAATTGAAATTCGGATTCATGTGAGCTAACTGCTTAAATTTATCCAAATTTTGCTTCAAGGACTGATTGGCTTTTGAATTCAATTGCTGACCTTTTCTGTGAGATTTTTTTTTTTGAGGTAACCAATAAATCCTGATTGGTCCATCCTGAATTCATCCCCTCAAAATAACTGAAAACACACCAAAGGCATCATTTCAGTAATTGTTTTGCTACAGCCACACCAAAATACTTGATTGGTGTGATTACAGTAAGTTTTTTACCATAATCAAGCCTTCCTGTGTGGTTTACCACCCCTGGAAGGTGTTCAAACATTCAAAAGATGTGGCAATACAAAAAAGGTATGATTGCATATGGTTAATATTTGCCACGCCTTTTTGAGGTTTTCAGGAGTGCCTTGGGCTGAAGAACAAACCTTTGGAGAGTTTTTTGGTCACCCAAAGGCTTTTAAACATTTTTTGAGGATTTTGGGGTCTAATTTAAGGCCTCCAGAACCCTTTGGGGGTCTGTCTGGGATCAATTCTTGGAATAATTCAAATATGGACACAAATTGAGTTCATGTCATATGTAAAAATGCAATAAGTATCAATTTTTTTGAGGAATCAGAATCTGAAATCAAATTTAAAAATATAGCTTCACCCAATTCAAGAAGGAAAGATAAATTATGGGAATTCATTTTTTTTACACAGAATGGAATATTTCCAGTTGAATCTAGATAAATTTTTAACAAGCATAAAAAATCATGAGAAAATGCTATATATTCATAGTTTATGCTGGGGATTAAAATAGTTTTAAATTCCAAACAAAAATATCATCCAGTTCATAAAAAATTATTAAAAATATGAAAAAGCAGATTTATTTTCATAAAACTCAACATTTCTGATGGAATGTTGATACCTTTGTCCCAAAAAATAAAGAAAAATAGAAAAATTCTGCAAATATAAATTTCATGAGGTAAATGATGTTATTTTTGAATTTCCAAACATGAACTTCATTGAGTAAAAAAAACAAATTAAATATCAGAAATTTATTTCTTTGAATAAGAATTGATATTTCTAGTGGGATGTAAAAACCCTATACCAAACATAAGAAGACAAATAAAGATAGAACTATTTTATGAGGAGAATTAGATATTTTCAAATATTCCCAAAAATAATTCATTGAGTACAATACTAAGAATTATAGAATCAAAATTGATTTTTTTTGAATAAAAACTGATATTTCTCAAGCAATATAACAATTTTACTGCACAGCTTCACAGGGTGTCTGAAGTCCTGTTATTAGCCTCCAAAGGCCTGAATTAATGTTTACAGGCCTTGGTGAGCAAAACCTCCCTCAAAAGGTGTATCTCTCACACCAGGCACTCCTTTAAGCGTTAAAATTGGCAGATCTTACATGTGTAAAACCATGCCTTTTTTATTGGCCTGTCTTTTTGAGGCTTACCACCTTCCTGGGGTTTTAAACCATTCAAGAAGGCGTGATTAAAGGGAAAAAACTTCTATTATCATACCAGTCAAGGCTTTTGAAATTATTTTAGCAAATAAATTTCTATGATGATGCCTATGGTATTATTTTAGTCATTGTAAAGGCATGAATTCAGCCTGGGAAATACTGATAACTTGGATGATTGAATGCTTTGATTTTACAAGCTTTTTAGCGGAAAATGAGTTTCTTTCAGTTAAGAAAACTGGTAAACCTTCAAAATATTGAAATAAGACTGCTGAATTTTGATTCCAAGTATGATATTTTTGGTCTAAAAATTGAGACTCATAGAATTCATAAAATCCAATAGTGTATATATACATATATATATATATAAATATAGCCGGTGGATAAATTTAATGAGATTTATAATTGATTTAATGGATTCAAAGGATGAAAATAATAATGAATGAATATCAATGGAAGGGGAATACAACTGGGTAGAGGGGGGCTTTTATAGACAGGATCTCCCTCACCAATATGACTATTTATAAGCTAAGACGGAAAGGAATCAAAAAATGCTTTTTGGCTTGGTTTCTTTTTTTTACCAAGGAGTGCAATGAAATTTAAACGTTAATTTTCTCTGAAAGTCCTTGCTATTCTTATCTGTATAGGATATTTCAGAATGAAATACATAAGATTTTATTTCAATTGTTTGATTTAAACATTTCATACTATCTCTTCTTTTCTTCATTAGTATAATGTACCCCAGTTACTGGGCTATGTTGATATTTCTGTGACATATTTCACAGATACTTAATCTTTGATAGCTTTATTATTAATCAACATATTAAGATGATGATTTTTTCTAGCATGGTCCAAATTATCTTATCCTTCAATTAAAAAAAATATCATTCTTTTTCCAGTATCATTCCCTCAACAGGGATTATAATCTCAACAAAATATATATACTTTGGCCCTTCTCTCCTCTTGGGTTCTTCTAAATATTCAAAAACAGACAGATCTCTTTTGCTTGAGGACTGAGAGATCTATTTGAACTTATTGGCTGCTCCTTTGGGTGTTTCTCTTACTTTGGATCTTTGAGTGGAATTTGGCTCTTCAATCAGGGTAAGTTGATATCTGCCACTTTACAGCTTCATGCTTTTCAACTAGATAATATAGCTTTTCTCCAGGTGAAAAATTGCTGATATCTTCAAACAGTTTAGTGAAATATAGGTTTTCATTACTTTTTCTGGTTGGAACTTCAATTTTTTTTCTTAATCTTCAGTTTATTTAGGGTTGAAAGTAAACTGGAGAAAGGAAAATCAAACTCAATCATGAAATTATTCATTTGAGCTTGAATACCAAAAAAAAACAAGAGAAAAACTTACTGAGATGGGAGCTTTTACATGCAATTAAGGATGAAAATCATCAAGTTGGAAGAGTTAACCCTTTCTGATGGCCAATTTGACTTTGTGAACACATGGTATAACCATGTAAGAAGATTAATCACATTTTTTGCAATAGGTGGAAGAATCAGTAACTTGATGAAATTAATCAATTATTCTGAGGGAAAAGTGGCTAATCTTTCCAGAGAGATGATCCACACAGTGAGGCAAACCAATGAGATTATTTAATTCTTGCTGAGAGGCTTCAATGGCTCTCTCATGGGTTGGAAAGTTGAAGGAAGCTTAAATTTTTTGAACTAAATTATAGAAAGAGCCAATAGAATAATTGATGAATCTTTTAATGTAAGTGAGAACCTTCTATTCTTGATGTAATTGTGTTTCCAAATTGAAAGTATTTGTTTGCCAAATAGGAGAGAAATTTTGTTTGTAGGGGAATTCAGTTTTCAAGAAGGTAGTCTGAAGTGGGGGATTCCAGACCAGAGAAAGTTTTGTGAAGCTTTCCTGATAGCTTGATTTGCTTTCCAAGTAGACCAACTGATTCCAGTGTTTCTAGAATAGCTTCCATTCATCTTCAGATTTCAAGTGCTTGCTGAAATGAGTTTGAATATTCTTGAAAATGTGCCAGACACAGATAAGATGATGAGAGAAAGGGAAAACTGAATCAATTGAACTAATAAGTTCTTGTGCCTTTTCTGTCACAATCACACTAGGTTCTTTATCTTAAAATATTTCCTGAAGTTGAGTCAGGGCCCAATCATAGTTCTAATTTTTCTCTTGACATACAAAAAAGAAGGCAACTGAGAAGCTTCTAGCAGAATTTTTTACCCCAAGAATATGAAGAAGGGGCATTCAAAATTTGTTGTTTTCATATTTACAGTCCATCATAATGAGAGTAGGGAAAAGTTTGAAAATTTTCATGGAATCAGGTTTTGAAATGAATAATGAAGTAATTTGACCATCCACATTGTTCATTTTGTAGTAAAAAGAAGAATTCAAGAGTTCCAGTATGAGTTATTCAACCGGAGCTTTGCCATCAAGGGCATTTTCTTGTATTTGGGATCTTTTGTTGTAAATTTTAGGTAGATTTGTATGGATAGGTGATGATGAGTTTTGTACAAGAGAGTTGAGAGTTTTTAAAGGGGGAACTCAAGGTTTGAATAAATTTTCAACTAGCTCATTTAGCTCCCCTTGGATTCTTCTGTGGATGGGATGAGTGCAAGGATCATTGGAAGGTGGATGGTTGTGCTCTGGAAATATAAACTTCACCACCCAAACACCCAATCTTTTTGAAAAATTCCCTCATAACCTCAAAGGAAAATTGGTCTTTCTTGATTTTTTCAACTTGGTGGTATCTTTGCTGGGTTTATATTCCCCAGATTTATCACAATGATAATTGTAGGCCTGATTCTTGCAATTTGAAACTCTGGTAGATATGGCATGTCCATGGGACTTTGCTCATGATTTGATAGCCTCTAAAAGCTCCAAAATTAAAATAGCCAAAATAGGGATTGAAAAACCCAATCAAACATTTCTTTTAACAGAATTTTTTCATTTTTTGATTGCATTTTTGAAGGGGTTCTAATGGCCCCAAAATTACCATAGATTTTTTTAGGGGTTTAAGAGCACCTGCTGTGGGGCTGCGCATTCAGAATTCAAAAAAAATTAATCCTTGAAACTTATGTGAAATAAAGTTTTTTTGCATGAAATATCAAAGGGGAACAACCACGTGACAACTTTGAAATGCATGAAATAAAGGGTTGGATGTGTTGTGGTGCTCCAAAACTTAACCTATATTTATCTGCCTCACCTTTCCAGTATATGGATATCTCCAAACCCCAAAATTACCTCAAAAATGGATTTGCGATCAAAAATAGCCCCTAGTCTCTTAGCCAAAGTACCCCTCTATCTCTCATGGCTTAGAAGATACAGATCAAGTCAACCGTGGCCTACCCATCCCCCTACCAGGTGTCACAGATCATTGAAAGGCCATGCCCATACCCTGGATGCCTTCATGTACATACCCAATACAGTAAAACCATATACAAAATTAATATATGCAAGACCCTGCATGCAGCACCAAACAAACCTGCAGCAGTATACATAATTAATATATGCAAGACCCTTCAGGCAGAACAAAAAAAAAACTGTATACAGGAGCAATATATTCAAGGCTCTGCATGAAGCACCAAAAAAACAGCTGTTTACAGAATAAATATATGCAAGGCACTGCATGAAGGACCAAGAAAATGACCAACCACCACTATACAGGAGTAATTTATGCAGGGGAACCTGTATCAATGCAGCACAGCAATGCATGCAAGGGTGTACATGCATGCAGATCCTGCACAGCCATAATGCCTCATGAAATTTATTCACTTTACTCAGGAGACCCTCAGGGGCAGCCCTGAGGGCAGGATTTTCTATAAATAGAGGGCCTCTCTCCCCCCATCCAGGTCCCATCAATCCCCCCATCCTCCCCTCCAGGGATCACCATGCCTCCTAGGCACCCTTAAACCATATTTTGACCATCCTCAACCATTATCCCATAACCTATACTGTGACCATCACCATTCCCATATCCCATACCATCACCATCACCATCACCATCACCATCAACCATTACCATTTCCCTTGACCATCCATCATCATTACCCCATACTTTTGACCATGACCCAGTCCAATAACCCATACTTTTGACCATCCACCACCACCATTATTTTCCCACTACCCCATACCTTTGAACATCACCACCGTATCCCCGTAACTCTAACAATATCATCATCACCTACATTGACCATCACCATCATCATCACCATCCATCATCATCAACATCCATCATCATTGTCATCCATCATCATCATTGTCAATCATCATCATCATCATCCATCATCATCACCATCCATCATCATCACCATCCATCATCATCACCATTCATCATCATCATCATCATCCATCATCATCATCATCTGCCATCACCATCACCTACCTTGACCATCATCAATCATCATCATCATCACCTACCATTCATGCTATCATCATCCACCTCCATCACCATCAGTTATCAAATATAGGCTCAAAAATTTCAAACTTATCCAATCTTCACCTGTATCATCAAAGGAGTATAAATCAGTAACCAATCAAATAAATATAAATAAAATGAAATAAAGGATAAGACTAGATGAAGGATTCTTCCCTTACTGAGCTTCATTTCTCCAAGTCACCTATCTGTTCCACCATTTTTCCTTATCAAGTCTGAAAATATTGATCCTAGGTCTGATAGAGACTACTATAGTAGCAAATATGTTTGAAAATCAGCCAAGATCCTCTTTTCTTTTATTATTGTGAGACTACTATAGTAAAAAGAGGGGCAGGAAATTCAAAACCACCCTTAGTATTCATCTATCTTATCAGTAGTTGTAGTACTAAATTCCCCATCAAGTGACTTCCAGCAATTTATTTGCTAAACTTTTACCCAATCCCAAAGGAGTCTCTTCCACATTAGAAAAATAATTCCCTAAATGTATATATATATATATACATATATATTGTTCTTCAATTTTTGTATAAAAATACTGTGAGAATTTTCCTCCAAAAAAAAATTATTCATGAATAAACTCAATCAAATAAAAACAGAATTTATCAGCTTCATTTCAAAAATAATTTGACTGGAGAAAAGGCATGGGCAAAATTGATGAGGATGCTGCTGATTAAAGTGATTGAGCTGGCTTTCCCCTGGTTTTTTAAAGTTTGAAAAACCTTTTACTAGCTTAAAATCATCATGATTAAGTTATTTCACAACTTTCATGAGAACTTTGGTGCCCTACACAAGTTTAGAAGGTGGATTATGGAATGCCTGGGATTGGCCCCTTGTACAAGAAATTTTAGCTTGAGAGCTTGTAATCTTTTTCCTTGGATCAAAATAAGGGTCCATTTATTTTTAACTATGCAACAGTGGTTCTTCCAATAGTTCTCCCAAGATCAAAACTGAGGATATATTCCAAGGCTATGAAATGCTGCCCCAAACAAACTCACTTTCATTATTGTTTTATTGAAGTCAGGTAGTATTCAAAGCCAAGAAATTAAATGAAATAATTGAATGAGTAATAGCCAAAGATTAGAGTGTTTTCTAGAGCTCTTTTATTTATTTATTTAATTTATTCTCAAAAGCCAACCCTACTTACCTCAGGGATGATGGGATAATTAAATGGGTGCAGCAAAAATGAAATAACTATCACAAAATTTGTGTGTAAAATTAACCTGCAAGTTCAATTTACTTTATCTGAATTTCAAAGCAGTTCTCCAAGATATTTTCAATGAGGAGATTAATTTTTGGAGAGATAAGAAAATAGGCACAAGCCTGATTTGATACTTTTAACATGGCAGATACAGGAACTGAGAGTGTGAAAATTGATTTAGAAATTACAGAATGAAGAAATTATGCCAACAGTGATGAATTGGTTTGCGTAAAGATCTATATAGCTTAAAATAAAAATAAAAAAGGATTAAATCAAACAAATGTAAAAAGAGTGTAGTGAAGCTAAAAATTGATACAAATTTAAATTTTCAATGAAGCTTAAAGCAATTTAAATTCAACTTACAGGTGGGAATAGTGGTAAGTACAAGTTCAATGGGATGACTGCATATTTAATCCTTTGGATAGGGCAATAAGCACCATGAAAAAACAATAATCAATTTTAATCAGGTGATCATTGTTTTTTCATGGTGAAGTAGATCTAGGCTTATAATTATACAATCTAAAGGATAAAAAGGATCCAAGCTAAATTTCAAATGTTGATAATTAAATAATCAAATTGCATCCTGCTTGAAAAATACTTTGAAGCTAATGAGGTTTGAATTCTGTAGTTTTATATCAAATTAAAGAAAAAATTTCTAAGACAAACCAAATATAGAGATTAAAAATAAAATAGGGTGTATCAGAGATAAAATTGTGAAAAATTTAAAAAGCTTATTCCAGGAAAAATATCAATTTTTCAGAAAATATTTTTTTATCAATATAAACAATGAATCAATAGTTTAACTGACAAAAGAAATTTGAAAAAAAATGGATAGGCCTGAAATCAGCCATTTAAGTTTTTGAAAATTTTGACTCTGATACGCCCTAATATCAATGTTCAAAATCAAATATAAAGATTACAAATAAAATATGAAGGTTCAAAATCAAATCAAATATAAAGATTGAAAATCAAATAGAAAGATTAAAAATAAAATATGCAGATTAAAAATTAAATATAAAGATTACAAATCAAATATGAAGAGTACAAGTCAAATATGAAGAGTAAAAATCAAATACAAAGATTAAAAATCAACTATAAAGATGAAAAATAAAATCAAAATATTTAAAATCAAACATAAAGATTATGAATCAGAATTTTTGGTCTCTGAAAGTTAAAATTTGTTATTGAAAAGCACTGAGTGGTCATTGTGCTTTTAATTTGCTTTTGCACTTCCAAATCAAAATTTATAATATTAGGATTTTGAGTTAAGTGTTGAAAGTGAATCTGTAACAATAGAAATTTTGGTTTGAATTTTTACACATCTGAGATTTTGGAAGAATTGGTTCTATGCAAAGCTCCATGTTAGATAATTCAAAGTTTCAAATTCAAGGAAAAATTTGGTGTTAATCAAAAGGAAAAATTGGCTATTATTAGTTTGATGCTTCAAATTTGGGAAAAAGCTGAGCTGCAATCATGATGATAAACTTGAAAGAAAAAAAAGGTGAAAACTGGATCATTCAAATGTCAAAGGAACTTAATGAATTAACCAGGCCTGAAATATCCATGCTTGATGAGTAGTTGTAAATCCTGTTTTTGATTATTTGAATTAAGATTAAATCTTGCAAATACCAATTGAAGCAGATTGAATATGTGTTGAATTTAATAGCTTATATTCTTAGAGATATAGGATGTTTTTTGGAGAAAACTGTTATTTTTGTTTTATTTTTTCTATTTTCTGTTCCCCCAGGTCCAAAATAAGATCCTGTGGTATCTGAAACAAATGTTTGCTCAAGTTCTAATTGTAAAGATGGCTCATCCCATAGATCAAGTTTGAAGTGTAACAGAGTCAAAGAATTTTAATGCACTGGTTGGTATTTTTCATAATGGTGTTTGGGATTTCAATTTTGAATTGCCAAAAATTACTCTTTTTATTCAAATTTTTATTTGAAATATTCCATCAATTTCATGATATAAATGACAGATGATCTTGTGTCTTTCTTCCACTGTGATAAAACCTTTTTTCTGAATATCTCCAAAAAAATTTGCTCCACAAGCTCATGCTTCCTGGAAACATAGGTTCAAGTTTTTTTATGCAAAAATAAAAATTATTACTCACAAAAGAGCTTTCTCCCTGAAGAATTTTAACTCCATTATTGATTCAGATCATTAGGGTATATCAGAGTTAAGCAAACCCGCCATTTTTTAATGGCGGGTTTCAACCCAAATCCGCGATTTCAAACCCACCATTAAAAATAAAAAAACACCTATTTCAGATCAGACGTGCCATAGTTACCTGGAAATAAATGGGTTTTTTCAAATAAAGTATATAAAGGCTTTCACCAGTTCAACTGTTTCATTCCACATTGTCACCCCTGGTCTCAATCTGTGGCCTCATTGGAAAGATTCTACTGCCAATCTCACCCAAAAAATTTGATTTTCATCACTCCCATCACTTCATCACTCTCATCCCCTCATTACTTCATCACTCTCACCTTGCTTCCTCACTCTCATCACTTTATTGCTTTCATCAAATCCATCCTCTCATTGCTTCATTGCTTCATCCCTGCTTTAATTACATCCCTTTATCACTTCATTGCTTCATCACTTTATTGCTTCATACCTCAACATCCCTTTATCACTTCATTGCTTCATCCCTCATCCCCGCGTTCATCACATCCCTTCATCACTTCATTTCTTAATCACTTTATTGCTTCATCCCTTCATCCCTCTTACTCTTTTTAAATGGAACCTTCACAATCCTCCCCCCGCAAGTCCACTAAACAAACCAATGGAAAAAAGCAAAAACCCCCCAGGAACTCAAAATCCAACAATCCTTGCCCATCAGCTTTCAAAGGCTCAAGTCAGCTCAAGAGAGCTGATCACATCATCCTGGTAAACTGGCTCAAAATTCCCTCCAACTATGATGCTTGCTTTGGATCCAAAAATGAAACACATGTTTGCCAACCTCCATTCTCCAAGTTCAATGGTTATCTTCTGATGGCCAATGAACTCAATAATAAAACAAAAGGTAGGCTGGATCTGTCATCCAAACAGATGAGGGAGAAATTCAAGAATCATTAAGCCAAGTACAAAAAGGCCCACTCCATGTCAATCTCAACTGGCTTTGGTATCACCAACTCCAAAAAAGCCAAATCAACTTGGTAGTTGATAAGTTGGACTCCATTTTTCCTTTTTATATTCAAATGGATGAAATCTTTGGAAAGAAGGCCAAAATCACCCCTCTTTCTGCTTTTGATGCCCAACAGTCTGATTCAGTTGATTCCAAGGACTTGGCTGTGGATGCTCAGCCTAGCAATGAGGACCCTGATGAGAACTTTGCCTTGGAGTGGCCCCCATCCAATTCCAAGTAGAATATTCCAACACAGTCAGCTCCAATTGCATCTACTTCAGCATTGATTGATGAGTCAAACAGGACCTTGGACCCCTCACTTTGTTCTTTTGATTTCTCTCTTCCTGGGGTGGAAGAACTGGAGAACTTGGCCAATTAGGAGGATGTTATTCCTGTATGGCCACTACCATAAACATCTGCTCAATTAAGCACCCAAGTTCTTTTCTCTTCTGTCTGGTTAATCCTGACTTATTTAGATTGTAAAAAAACAGGCTCATCCATTCCTGATTGGCTGAAAACTCAAGCCAATAGGGCCTCCCACATCCCCTTTAAATGAGAGTGACACCATTCCAACACAAACCTCCTCTGCAAAGGGAAAGCAAAAGGCCTCAAATGCCATCATCATCAACCCAAATAGCCATCAGAAGAGGAGAAATACTTCAAGCTTTTCTGGCTTTGAGGATATCATGGAGAAGCAAGATTCAAGTAAGCATGTTGGATTCTCCTTGCTTTCAAAATTCAGCTCATTCCTATTCCCCTCTGAAAAAAAGTGAAATTTCACATTGAATCTGAAAAACTTCAGTTCTAAAAGGAGAAGTGGGATTGTCAACTGGCTATGGATTTTCAAAAGCAAAAGCTGAGAATTTGGCTCATCAACAAAAGTTGGATGCTGAGTGGAAAATTAAACAGGCTGAGCTGGAGTTTCAAAAAGAGGAAAAGGAGAAGGATCAAGAGGAAGTCCAAATCCAAAAGGAGAGGGAAAGGCTAGCCACAGAAAAAAAGAGGGGTTATCTGTAGCCATGGCATGTATTGGTAGCAGTAGAACTGTGGATGAAATCAAGGAAATCACTCAATTTCTGGGCTTGTAAATATATTGACTTTAAAAATTTTAAAAATAAAAAAAAAATATTTTGCTTGGCTTGTAAATATATTTAATTTAAAAATTTTAAAAATAAAAAAATAATAATTTATTTTTGATTACTATAATGTTTGAGACTATCTAAAACTCCACCAATAAACAAATATTTTTTATTTTTATTTACATTTTTTTTCTAGAGTATATTTCCCCACTTTGTAAGTCCCTGCAGGTGTTCCTGGTGGTTTTGTTGATTTGCATGGACATAGCCATCCTTGTATGAGTGGCAGTGTCCACAGCAGGAAAAGTACAGTGTTTGTACTTATTTGCTGCCCAAACCATTTTTAAAATACCTTTTTCTTTGAAATCAATACCAAAACCTAATTCAGGAAAAACAAATTGCCCATCAGATACTTGATATTCATCCTCATTGTCAATCATTTTTCGATTGGATTTTTTTGTTGGAACCACAAGTAAAAAAAATATTCTGAGAGGTTGCCTTTGTCAATATGGGGACAGTTGTAGAAGCCATTGGATGTGAAAGTGATATGTGGTGAACAGTCAAAAGGGGTGAGGCGGGATCCAAATTCCAAAGAAGGGAAGGAGGGGATGTGGTGGTCAATCATTAATTCGGGGTTGGAATCAAATGCAAGTTTGGCTAAGTTTTAAAAAATTTGGCCTAGGATTTTAGAGACTTTGTCCAACCTAAGGTTGAGGAAAGCATACTCTTGAGGGGAAGTTTGAATAGCTTTTTTATTCAAATATTGGCCAAACAGTTCAGAAGGGTGCATCAATTTTCTCCATCCAATAGCACAAATCTTCCTACCCCAAGATCTTGAGGGGCCAACAGTGTTGAAATTTTTTTTTGATTTGTGAAGGAAAGCTTTCACAAAGTTGATGTCCTTCTTCTCTTCCTCAGAGAGTTTATTCAAAGGGAGAAATTCAATTATGGCCACAAGAGAGTCTTGATGAGTGGTTTGGTCAAGAACGGCAACTTTTCCATGGTTGGCTGGCTGAAGGAGGGGAGGGGGCAGTGCGGTCAACCAAGCAAGCAAGGGGGGGGCAGTGCATTGTTGGGTGGTTGGCCAAGCAAGCAAGGGGGGGGGTGGCCAAAGGAGGCAAGGGGGGGTGTTAGTTGGGAGCAAGGGCAAGGGAGGAGGGAAGGAGCTTACCTTGACCAGGGGGGGGGTGGCCCATTGTTGGGCGGTCGGCCAAGCAAGCAAGGTGGGGGGCTGGCTGCCAAGCAAGCAAGGGGGCTGGTGGTTGGCCAAGCAAGCAAGGGGGGGTCTGGCTGCCAAGCAAGCGAGGGGGGGGGTGGCCCGTTGTTGGTTGGCCAAGGCAAGGGGGGGGGTCTGGCTGCCAAGCAAGCAAGGGGGGGTGGCCTGTTGTTGGTTTTACAAGGCAAGGGGGGCGTTTGGTTGGCCAGCTGAAGGAGGGGAGGGGGGGGGGTGCCGTTGGCTGAGCAAGCAAGGGAGGGGGCGGCCCGTTGTTGGTTGGCCAAAGGAGGCAAGGGGGGTTTTGGCAAGCCAAGGGGGGGGATGAGAGGAGGGGGTGTTAGTTGGCAGCAAGGGGGAGGAGGGAAGGGGCTCACCTGAGGGATTGAGCAAGGCAGTCAGGAGGGACCTAAAGGTTGATTGATCAAAGGATCAGCAACCAGTGAGGGGTAGGAAGAGGAGGAGGGGGGGCTTACCAAGGGTGCCAACCAAAGGAGGAGGACAGCTGCTGGGTGAGGTGGAAGTGGACCGGTTGTGGATGAGGAGGAGAGTGGAAAAGTGGTTTGGTGGGGTGAGGTGAGTTGTTTGAAAGTTTTGGTTCTGTTTTTGTCTAAGTCCACCAAAAAAAAAAAAAAAAAAAAAAAAAAAAAAAAAAAAAAAAAAAACCAAGTCAGCCTTGGATGCTTGGTTGAATGACTAAAACCAAAAAAGATATTTCACCTATTTAAAAACAAAATGCTACGCATCAAATTGAGCAAGTGTGAGGGGCAGAATCCAGTCTCTCATGGCCAAAGATGAGGTACAAGATGAGATGGGGATGACTTGATGAGGATCAGGAATATCTTCTTCAAACATTTTGTCCCATTCATCCTTGATGTCAGCAAGAAGGTTGTGAAGTATTACACAAGTGATAATCCGGTTGATGAGGATCTTCATGTCCTTTGAATTTTGAAGCTGGTTTTGCATCTCCTGTAAGCTGGCCCATCTTCCTTTCAGGATTCTTATTGCATGCTCAATCCAAACTTGTCATTGGGCAAGATGATAGTTGAAATCAGTTTTTCCTTGATCATTGGACAAAAAATTCTGTTATGCTGGAACTACATATTTCCCACTAGCATAAGCTGAATTTTCAAGAAGGTATTGATCTTGGTCAAATTAGTTCTCTGGTTGTTGGGCAATCTGCATCCAATTGAAAAAATATGAATCATGACAAGAACCCAAAAGGCCAGCGTGGAGGGATATGAAATTCTTTTTGTTATTGCAAACAAGTTGTAGGGCCACAGAGTATCTAAACAAAGAGATTCAACGTATGTGGTCATTTTGATCCCAAGTTTTATCAAAGTAATTGGAAAAGAATTAATCAATTGCCTCTTATTCCAATCAAAATATTGGTTGCCATCTAGCTTGGTTTTTTTTGACTCAAGGGGATGGTGGTTCCGTCAACAAAACCAATGAAACCTGGAAAGCCTTCAGTCTCCATTACTTGAGATATCTCCTGATTTTCTTCTTTGGTTGGCCAAGAAAGGACTGACATATGGAAAGATAGGATAGCAATCATGACTCTTTTTTTGTATGAGTCAATAGTTCCATCACAAACTGAGAATAGATTTTCTAATTGATGAATTGCTGCTCCATTTCCATTTGATCCCAATCTACAAAGAGCAACAGCCAGTTGGATAGCTGGATTGCGTTGAGGATTCCAAGAATTTTTCTGGAAGATGTGGTGGTCTTCAATCATCTCCAAAAGTTTCATGAATGAAGGCAATAGAGTTCAGAACAGTTGCTGGAAGCCTAAGTTGGGGAGGATATGAAGCTTTTGCCTTTCATACATAGGGTTGTGGAGACTTTGTCTTCTTGAAACCATGTATTGCTTTTGTAATAAAGCATTCAAAGACAACCAAGTTGATTCCAAATTGGAGTCTGAATCAGATTCTGAATGAGAGTCAAATAGTAACAAAATTTCAGTCAGCTTTTTTGCATTTTCAACTTGCTGCCAGGAAGTTTGATTGGACATGTTGGGAAAGATGGTGATGTGATGTGGGGTGATGAGATGATGATGGGATTTGTGTGAAGATGGAGATGTGAAGCAACAGATGTGAACCAATGGAGATGTGAATGGTGTGATGGTCTTTTATAGATGCAAGTTGGAATTGGCTGCGTGCTGCGCACTCAGCAGTAGCAACGGGCTCAGAAGTAGTGGGGGGCTCAGCAGAGGCAGCGCGCTCAGCAATGGGTGCATCTTTGCTGAAGTAAGCTGTGCTGTGGGCTCAGCAGCAGTCAAATTGGGCTCAGCATCTAGAGACTTGGGGCGGAGTGGATCAGATTGGATGGATCGTGCAGATTGTGAGTTGCAAGACGCGCGGATGTGCCTTGGACATCTGGAATGGCGCGTTGGGTAGATGCAGAAAAGCGCGGGGGGCTCCAAGTTGGGCCCGGCACAAGGGCCGCGTCATGAGAAGGACAAACCGGGTGGACCTAATGGCAGGCGGGCAATACAGATGGGATATGGGGTATGGGATATGGGTTGTGGGATGGGGTTGGAAGGATAGAGCTGGGCTAGGGTTCTGTACTTAGCGGTTGTATTTCATTCTTCTTGTTTGCTTGCAGTTTTACCTAGGTTAGGGTTGAGGGGAAGGCTACTTGAACCGCACCCTCAACCCAGATTTAGGAGGGATCAGGTCATATCACCTGATCATCACAGGAAGTTGGAAGGACTCTTTACTCTCTCATCTCTCTATCTCTCAGTCAAAGGGTGAACAGTCACACTCAGGTTTTACAGACGCAAGGGATCAATAACTTCCAAACTTGGAACCATTAAAGGAGAATTCCTCTTCTGAATTCCACATCTGAGGGTCTGGCTGGGAAGTAACCTTTTGTTCCTTGTCTCTTGAAACTAACAAGCACCATATCCCAGTACCACCCATTGACCGTTTTGGGGTTGTCTAACGTTACCCCCACTCCTCTTCCTCCTCCTCCTCCAGCTTCTTGGAAGCAACCTCCATCATGGGTGGGATACGGTTTCCCTTTCTCCGACAACGGCACCAATCACAAGCCCATTTGCATCAGGCCGCGGGACTATCCGCAAATTTGGTTCAACACTGAGGACGTTGAGCGGTTCCATGTGCAATACAAAGGAATTGCCAATGCGGAAGGCGCAATGGGTTTGGATAAGGCTTGTCTTGTTGTCCTTTTCATCACAGACAAAGAGAAGCTTTGGGATGTGGAAGAGATGGAAGGATACAAGGAACTAAATTGGCCAAAATCTTGGACCGGTGGGGAAGGCTCAAACCTTGGTTTTGGGAGAGCAACTTTGAGCAAACTGCAGCGGAAGCAAGCACAAATGGTGGAGTCTGGATGCATGCGCAATTGGGGGAGTATGTAGCAATGTTTGAATGCATCTATTGCTACCTGGAAAAGAACAAGGTGATATTGGGGCAGACAGGCATGATGAAGAGGGCGTTTTTGGGTGGACTCAGTCCCCAACTCTGCGCGCAGGAACAGCAGCACTTGTACGACAACAACTTTGCAAAGAGGTTGTTGGATGGGAGTATCACGCTTCTTCTGGACATCCTTATCATCCATTGGGAGGTAGAAAGCAAGTTGGACTTGGAGGAACTGATCAAAGACACGGCAAGGTTGTTCCTGATGGGGTCAAAGAAGTCCGCTTCCCACACTCTGGCAGCGCCAACGCAGGCTCCGGTTTTAGGCCCCTTGAAAACAGAACGCGCTCCGGCAACACCACTGACAACGGGTCTGGAGATTAGAAAGATGACGTAATTAATGAAGGATTTATGGATCTTCCTGAGTCAAATGTTGTCAGCGCTGCGCAATCCGCCTCCTCACATTGGGGGACTGCTTCCAATATCAAATCTGCCTGCGCCACGGTTATGCAATTACTGCGGGGACAAGGGGCATTGGCGCTTGGGGTGCAATGACATGGCCAGGGGCCTCAAGGCGGGATTAGTTTGACCGGTGGGAATGGGATTCATGTTCACAAAAGGTGAGCAGATCTCCACTGAACCTGGGAATCCAACTGTCATGGAGCAAGTGTGCGTGCAACGTCAGGATTTGGGGGTAACTTCTCAAGCTTTGCTTGGGATTGTCACCAGTCCCAGGGTATTTCAACTACCCCGCGTGGAGGCAGAAGTAAGGGTACTAGCAACGGAGGTGCTGGCGGCGGTGGAAAATATGGATGTGGATGCTAAAGAGCGGGTACCACCAGTAGCTCCTAAGCCAGTTGGGTGCATTCTGGAAATGGACGGGCAGCCAGCAAATCCGGTAGAGAAGAAGAAGGCGGTGGAGATTGTGCGCAGAGTGATGGGGAACAAAACAACTATTCCCTTGACCTTGAAGGAGTTGGCGGCGGTGTTTCCGGTGGTGGTGGATGAGATGGTTCAAGCGCTGAAGGATTGCAGACACAATAGGATCCCTCCAACGGTGCAATGGGTGAACTTGGCTTGGGATGATGCAGAGCGCAAGCTAGAGGGGATAAAATTGGTTTCAACTCCGCTGGCTTACGTTCCAATGAATATTTTGGGAAGGAAGGTATGGGCGCTGGTGGATAGCAGTTCTATGGTGAACCTCCTTCCATCTAGATTGGTTGATGAATTGGGATTGGTTTAGTGGAAATGCAGGATGGGGCTTTGTGTGCTTAACGGCAGGGCATTTTGCGTGGATGGAGTTGTGGAGGAGGAAGAGGTTGAGGTTGCAAGGGTCCATAAACCACTTTCTTTTCTATCAGTTGATTGCGGGGAGGCTATTTTAGGACGGCCATTCATTTTTGGGTTCCAAGCGCAAATGACATTTGATCCCGGGGTGGGAACAGAAGGGTTGATGGTGGAAGATTTGTCCAGGGGGCAATTCAAAACCACAATATGCAATCAAGGGTTGGGGAAGTGGATGTGGGATTTGGCAAGAGGAGAGGAGGAGGAACACAGCGCGGATTTGGTTTGCAAGGGTAGGCTGGAGGTGGATTTCAAATAGTCCGCCAAGGTTACCGCATGGGGCAAGCTCCAGTTTTGTGCAGGTGGTCAACTAGCAAGGAGCAGGTGGGAAGTAAGGAATAAGCACGGGAAGCATGGTTGCTGGAACTGGTTTGGATAGCAAGGAGGATGACAAAGCGGATCCTCCATCCAAGGAGAAGCCCGCGCGCACGGTTTGCGTCTGGCAGAGTAAACAATTGGAGACTGCTGGGGACAGCAGCCAAGGTGGGGGGGAACAATGGATGAATAGGGGATACAATTGGATTTGGTGAGGGGGTGCTCTAGTGGTAACAAATAGACACCCCAGAATGTTTTTCTTCTTATTTCCTTCTCTCTGGATTGGCTATTGGGTATTATTGCTGGCTAGGGTATGAGTTTCTTTCAGGGTACGGGCACGGCGCAAAGCAGGGTTCACGGACGCAAGGACAAGCCCCAGATTTGGGAAAAGAATGACTTTGACAGATTATTGAAGGAACTAGGGAAGTGTGTGGCGCAAAACGGATGTGGGTTGAAAAGCCAGGCACAGGCTTGGAAATGGGTTGGTGCTTATTAAAAAAAAAAAAAAACTTGCTCTCTCTTCTCAGGTTTTCTTTTGTTATATTATGGACAGAAGGTATAGATGGTTGGGGCAGATACTCTTTTTCTCTTCCTCTCTCTCTGAAGGATGTGCGTGCAGTGGGTTTTCTTTGTGCTCTCTCTGTTCTGCAGATGGGTATGGGGAACTGTGAGGCAGTTTGTCTGGGGCAGTCCAGGTACCTTCAGTGGACTCTCCTCACCTTCAGCGGATAAACTCACTTGGCGCGGATTCTCCTCACTCTTGCGGGTCACTCTCAAAGCAGGGATCTTGCGCACAGCTCTTATTTCTCACAAGGTTCTCACAAGCCCAAAGGCTACTTAGATTGGCGCAGCAAAAGTCCTTTTTCTTTGCAAAGATAGGTGCGGAATAGAAACAAGGAAGAAAGAAGGAAAGGGGGGCAATCTGGCTACGCTGGCCAAGTCCTCATCACCTCCTCCACCTCCGGGCAAGCTGCCGCGGCTAGGGTTTGGAATGCCGCCGGAAATTTGCATTGCGCATTGGTGGTGTGAGCATGGGGAACTGCTAGGAAACGCCAGAGTAGTTTGTCCGCGTTGTTCACCATTGCATGAAACCTTTCCAGTGGGAGTGCTGGAATTAAGGGGATCTCCCAAATCTTGGGAGTGGCGGCCAGAGGAGTTTCAGCAGACGCGGTTTCTGGTGACGATTCAATGAACACAGGAGTTGGTGCGCACGTGGGTTCTGGTGATGACCTGGGAACTGGTGATGGAGATGGAGGCGGAGGAGTGGGAGCCAGAGGAGCAGGTCTTGGGGGAGTGGGAGGACGCGGTGGCAGTGGAGGAGGAGCAGGACACGGTGGCGGTGGGGGAGGCGCGGTTGGATGTTTTACAATCCTTGCGTCCGTTTCTGGTACGTTCATCTGTACCCGTGCAACCCACTTGTGAGCGGCATTCCAATAAGCCGCAAAGTCAGGAAAGTCCTGGCGCTGCAGTGGTCCAGCCCAAGTCATGGCCTTTGGGCAAAGGAGGGTTTGGAGCCGCATGTTGCAAGGTGAGCCAGGCGGGGTCCACTTGTTGGTGGAGATTTTGTCATCACTCAAGACCACAAAAAAGTTGCGCCAGGTCCTCTTACATGGACCGCCTTGAGGACAGTTGCAAGGCATACCATTGGATAGAGTGCAGCAATGGTGGCCGGCTTGGCACGGAACACAGGCGCACCAGCCTGGAAAGATGCAGCAGGAGAGGCTGTTCCGACTGCAGAATGTGCAGGACATGTTGGATGGGGTAGGAGGTGGGGGGGTTCTTCTTTTTCCTTGGTGTAGTGTAGTGGTCCAAAGGGGTAGGGTGGGATAACTATGGTATAGCTGGGAGTAGGTGAGATAGTGGTGGATCTCTGGGGACAGAACTCAAGCTGGGGGGGATGTGGTGGTCTTTTATAGATGCAAGTTGGAATTGGCTGCGCGCTCAGCAGTAGCGGCGGGCTCAGCAGAGGCAGTTTGCTCAGCAATGGGTGCGGCTTTGCCGTAGTAAGCCATTCTGTGGGCTCACCAGCAGTCAAATTGGGCTCAGCATCTGGAGACTTGGGGTGGATTGGATCAGATTGGACGGTGTGGTGAACCATTTGGGACACCATGAGAAAAGAATTCAAAAATTTTCCTTGCGCATCGCGCGCCGCCCATCCTCATCCTTGCGCGTCGTGCGTCCCTCATCCGCATCCTTGCGCGTCGTGCGTCCCTCATCCGCATCGTCATCATTGCGCGTTGCTCATCTATCATTGTCGCCGCCTTGCATCATCATTGTTGCCGCCGCGCATCATCATCCTCACCCATTGCGCGTTGCTCATCATCATCACGCGTCCCGCGTCCTCATCCTTGTCCTCGTGCGTCCCGCGTCGCTCATCCTTATCCTTGCGCGTCCCGCATCCTCATCTTTTTTGTCGCGCGTCCCGATCTCCTATCCGCCCCTCGCGCGTTGCTCATCCTCATTGTTATTGTTGCGCGGCGCTCATCCATGACTTACCAAACCCATCCCAACCGCACCTCCACGTGCTTGTCCAATCCTTGGATCCGTCAATCTCCCACTTCACTCAATCTATCAGTTGCCAATCTCAAGCCTGTCAGGAATTACTCAGTCGCCTCAAGCCAATCTCCTATCCGCCCATCCGCGCTCTCACAAACTTCATCCGTCACCCTTTCCTGGGACTCTCCCACCCTCTTCCGCCTTCGGCCGAGGGGTGGAGAGTGTTGACTACCGCCAGCGGACATCCGCGGCGGTTGGGTTCATTTTCCTTTCCCACCCCTTTCCGCCTTTGGACGAGGGGTGGGTGATTCCGGTATTGTCGCGGCACCCATCCACGGACAGACGCGAGAGATGACCTAATTTTCTTTCTTTTTCTGCTCTATTTGTAGAATCTGTTGTACATAGTCTAACAGGGCCTCCTGCCCATATAAGGAGGGGCTCTCCCCTGCCTTTTGGAACGGCATTGAATGATCCAAGCATGAAATCAGAAAACCCTTGATCCTTGAGCCTCCATACTCAAACCCTTGATCCTTATCACCAACCAATAGCTTTGCTGGTTGAAGAAGAATTTGCCTAATCAAATTCTTGAGTGTGTTACACCACTCCTGAGCCCTTTATCCAATCATACTGGTCCTGATCACCCTTTGATTATCTTTCTGGAACCAGTCACATTTGACTGAAGAGGTTTTATTAAGCTTAAAACCTGGAGTGTTAAACCTCCCTTCCCTTCTTTTGAAGTTGAATTTGGCCACACTACTCTTGAGTCCCTTGAGAAGTGTTGGTTATTCTTGTTTGAATCAGTTATTTTTTTGCTTCTAGGGCTTCTTCAAACAATTAGCTTTGTCTTGTGCAGCCACCCACAGTTATCTGGTACCCTTCAAGTACTTGATTGCGGAGAGTTGTGCAGGTTCATTGAGAACCTGGAGGTTGTTTGGGATTGAGTTGATCTTTCCTAAGCTCCTGCTGACAACCAGAGCTATTAGCTTGTGGGCGTTGTCACTCACAATTGCCTTGTCTTGTTGAACTCTGAACAATTCTTGACTCCTTCTATTCAAGTGTTCCCCAACATCATCTTGCCTCAGATAGTGTTGTCTCCCAGCTACCAACCACTACAATCTTTATCCTCTTACTTTTGGTTCCCCATTTACCAGGTTCTGGACTTTGATCTTGGTTACATTTAAATATTTTTGTAACACTCAGGAGGGCAGCCTAAAAAAGCACCTATCCCCTCCACACAACTGCCAATGCCTTGTGCTGTTTGGAGTCTTACAACGGATTGCATGGATTGCGCATTGCAAGATGCGTGGATGTGCCTTGGATATCTGGAATGGCGCATTGAGCGGATGCGGACAAGCGCAGGGGGCTCCAAGTTGGGCGCAGCGCAAGGGCTGCATCATGAGAAGGACAAACCGGGTGGACATAATGGCAGGCGGGCAATACAGATGGGATATGGGGTATGGGATATGGGTTGTGGGATGGGGTTGGAAGGATAGAGTTGGGCTAGGGTTCTTTACTTAGGGGTTGTATTTCATTATTCTTGTTTGCTTGCAGTTGTACCTAGGTTAGGGTTGAGGGGAAGGCTACTTAAACCCCACCCTCAACCCAGATGTAGGAGGGATCAGATCATATCACCGGATCATCACCGGAAGTTGGAAGGACTCTTTACTCTCTCATTTCTCTATCTCTCAGTCAAAGGGTGAACAGTTGCACTCAGGGTTTAAAGAAGCAAGGGATCAATAACTTCCAAACTTGGAACCACTAAAGGAGAAGTCCTCTTCTGAATTCCACAATGGATGGAGATGTGAAGCAATGGAGATGAGATGTGTGTGATTTGATGGAGATGGGATTGGTATGGATTTGCTGAGGTTGAGGTGTGGATGGGTGTTTTGCATGCAATGGATGGTGGATGGATGAAAATGTTGGGTTTGATGTTTGAAACCCGCCATTTTCATGAAACCCGCCATTTTGAAATACACCATTCAGGGGGTATGTGTTTTTCAGAAACCTGCCATCAAAAATGGAATTTTTATGTCAAAAAGAATGGCAGGTTTCTAATGGCGGGTTTGCTAACTCTGATATGCCATATTTATGATATGATTGTTGCTTTGGTAACATGGTGTTCTTGCTATGAAATTGTATATTAGCCCATTGAGTTCTTAACAAAGCAGGATTCTAGAATTCCTTGGTTATCAACTTGACCTCACCTACGCCGGCTCGTCTGAGATTTTTACAATCTCATTTTAAGCCTCATCAAATCTTGTTTCATATCCCAAGGTTGAAGACTTTGAAGTTTGGGTGCGCTTTCAGGTGGAACCTGTGACCCCCCCCCCCCCCCGGAAGGTCCGCGCCCCCTGTTGAAGTGTTAGGATCCCTGTCACAGTTTTTGACCAGAGGGGGTCAACCCACGCTACCGTTTTGGTAAGGGCATGGTCATTCGCGAGCGTGGTCCCCACTTCTGAGCACCAAATATTTAGTTAGTCATCACCACTATTTCCACGCCCCCAAAATGCCGAAAATCGTCTCCAGGTCTGCAATCTCCACGAGCGAAGACAAGCAGGCGTTGCATGCTACCAGTCGGCTTGTCGTGTAAGTAAGCTATCCCCCACAACCTCACCGACGGGAAGTGACCCAAGCCCCAACTCTCGATTGCAGCAACTACTGCTTGTGCGGAGAATTCATTGTGCGTCTGTCTGTCTTGCGTCCGAGTAGTTTGAAATAGAAATTTATCAAGTCGTGCCTGAAGGAAGGAAGCGACATAGGGCTAGGGGATTGACGGCACTCTTCCACTTGTCCAGTTAGTAATCGATAAGCCACTCTCGTTGCTTGCTCGAAGGCCTATCGATGCGTCCTTCGTTATCCGCAACATCGAACCGAAGCGGTCCTACAAACTGAACACCGAACTTAGCTCACGTCCTACGCTGATTAGAAGAGACAACGGGTTTGAGAAGCAATGGAGACATTCCTGCAATCGTTGCAAACTCGCGATCGGTTACGAAATCGCCAGCCCCACAAGGGGTGACTGGACTTATATTCTCCCCGTAAGGACACTCCTGGATGGTTCAGCGACTCCTTCATTAACTAAAACCCCATTCCCACTCCACAGGGCGCCTTAACAGAAACCCAATCGAGTGTTCCGCCTAGTGCCCTTGATCTGGATCCAGCCAAAAGCCTTCAGGAACAGGTTCGTGTCTCAGCCCTGGTTATCATGTTAATTTCGACCCTTTCTGCTGTTTTCGCTTAAACTTCGCATTCCTTCTGGGCTATCCTCAATTTACAGAAACAGCGTACTCAGGAAGAAAGTCGACATTTGGAAACAATACCTGAAGACGCATCACGTCCTTCCCCCTCCTGAAGTCCTCAACTCTGGAAATATCTTACCAGGAGCGTGAGGGGGTGTAGTTAAGTTGGATGGCAGACCACAGTATTTCCTTTAGGCATGTGCGCATTTTCAGCTTTATTCTAATCCCTCCGCTCCAGGCTTCCAGTCATGTAGCTTGTTTTTTATTCCTGATTAAAATCACTCCTTCAAAATTTTCCAACCGCAATCAAGTACAACCATGGTGGATACCCCGAGGCTCGAGCCCCACCACCTTCTTCTTATACGCTAATAACCCTCTACAAATATCATCAAAAGCTGTCTTCCCCCTTGGCGCGTGATCGTTATTTGCTGAGTCGAAACCATTCATCTAGTGATGCAAATTCATTCCACCAATATAATCCTGAGTTCACACACACTCTCTCTGAAATCTAAGTTCTTGACCATGGCGTAGCTCTGACCCCAAGGAATCTCTATCCAAGTCGCAGCCTCAGTGGATTTCCAAAAATTTCTCTTTGACAAAAAGCGGAAATATAGGTGGCCTCACTCTGGAATGTTATGAACTTTTCTCTTTTCCTTGTTCTAAGTTCTGATTAAGCAAAAGCCGCGGCTCGAATGAATTAGCATTTTTATTTTCCCACACTAGTGCCACCACGCCCCTGTGTGAAATCGATCGAGGGGGTTTGAATGCCATGCGCGTCTAGTCTACCACAAAAGAACCAAAGAAAAGCGGATTGGCAGGCTGGTAAATTGTTTGACGAGATTGGAATGCAAGAGACCAAGACCGATGCAAATCTCAAATCTCTCATACTCGGTCGAGAAATTTGATGAACTGGACGAGAAACCCATCAAGAAGACTTTTGATCAATGGGGTTGTTGGTTGTGCCAACGACCGGTACACATTTGCCTTGTAAAACTTGGTTTTTGGTCACATACCCAATTTAGTCAAAACTCCTTGAAGCCAATATTTTTTGTTTGACTGACGGAGCTGTTACAGAAATCTGATGGGGCTAGCGCCAAAGTAGGTAACCTTTCTCCTTCCGTTCCCCGATCGGAAGGATTTATTCATGAAATGGATCACGGATACTTGGGAGTTAATGGACACGCATTATCTCAGATGAACATTGGAAGACTTGATCTTTGATTCTTGGTGCAAAAAGTGGCAAGGAGCGACTCGATTTTCATTGTGATCAAATTCATAAATATGATAGCCTTTGGTCTTGGAATGAGTTTTGACGTTCATCCAGAGACTGGATTTGAAAACCAGAGCTTCAGGATGAAGTTTTGGTGTCGAAAAGATCGGATGTCCTTTGGAACTAATTGACCTCTCGTTCTGATCCCGCTGCAAAAAAAATGCCTTTTTACCTTTGTCACCGATATATTCCATCATTCAAGTCATATGGCTTTACTTTGTAAATCCAGCCTCGGTTTCGTCTTTCTGCAAACTCTACCTGATATCACCGTCATGTTTTCTGAGACAATCGGGAAAAATCTGAAGAGCTGAATAGAATTAATTCCCTGAACCAACAGACTAGGTACATGTGGGTCAACACAGGTTCTGAAGCAATTGAGAAAGAATGATATGAAAAGGAATGAGGAAGATTCTCACTCTATGCAGACATGAAGAGAGTGGGGCGCTCGAGAACAATGACGTAACGGAAATGAAAGGAGGACAGAAGAGAACAGGAATCTGATGTGTATCGCAGGCGGACATATACGTGAGTAGATAGTTAGTTCAGACCTTGGCATGGAGACAGCCTCACATGTGAACAATAAGGAAAGGAAATCCTTCAAGGTTAGGTGAGCTGAGTGTTGATGGTAGGATGGCTGGGGCTTGATGTTGAGTGTCGATGATTTGAGGGGGTTATCGTATTGAGCTGACTTGGATGGTCGGGTCAAGAGTAGCGAAGACGGTAGATTTGAAGCGGTAGGTTTGATGTGTTTGACGAGATGAGTGGAGTGATGAGTGATGAGGAGGATAGGAGGGACGAGGAATGGAGGAGAATGAAGGACTGGGAGATGGGAATGAGCAGATCCGGGAGATGGTGGATGAGCCGGAATGAGGAGGAAGAAGCGGGATAGGCAGATGGATAGAGAGCGAACGGATGAGTGAGACCGGTGAAAGGTGGGTGACAGGTTGAACGCAGTGGTGGAGGTGCGGAGGTTGAGCTTGAGAGGGATTTCCTTTCAACAAAATCAGATGTCCACTCGGACGGTCTGGCAGCCGGCTGAACCTATTGGCCCATATTTGTAATCTCGCTTCATTTTAATTGCTTCATTCCTTAAGAAAACACACTGAAAATGATTCATCAAGAGAAAATGATTTCTGAGAAATGGTGCGGTTTCGGTCTACCATCGAATTTCGATGACTAAGATATTTCCTACAATTTGAGCGGAAATGTCTGCTACTGATGAAGTATTGAGGCTGCTTTTTGCTAAAAAAAAATCGGTTTGCGCCAAAGCAGCGAAAGATCTCACAGAAGCCTCTCTGAAGGACCCGTAAGCGTCAAATAAATACGTGTATTTTGATTGACTTAATTGATTGATTATGATGTTCCTACTTGCGGTTAAATAATGATGATGAAGGTACTAAAACAACAAGGAAAGTGACTACGTTTTTGGGTATGACTTAATGGTACATGTGACATGATCTGCAAGGGTATCACTTAGTGCCGATTATACTTGAGACTCTCTGAGCAGAATAAAACCCCAAAAAAAATTATATACAAAGGTAAAGTCTTTCACAATGAATGTACGCGTTTTCTTTAGTCAACAATCGCCCAGATGGTCGAATTACATTACTATGATGATTTTGTTCTAGTTCTTTGATTGAGCCCAGGAGCCTCGAGAGTCGCTCGATTGAAAGAATCAACCATCGAGAACTTCCGTCCCCGTGCTTAAGTCTACCCCCCGATACGCTTTATTTCTTAGAACGGCTACCTGTAGAATACGATAAGAACGAATGTTTTTCATGAACTCAGACCAGGTCTTGATAAATTGTGAAGCAGTGAGCGCTTGAAAACGGCTTTTAATCTGAATTCGCGTACCCGGCCATCTTGAAATCGGACTTGGTGTTGGCGTGATAGGGGAAAATTTCGAGACCGGTTGGTCTGGGGCCTCCACGGCCGATTCGAGAAAACTAGGCGGTGGTGGTGGTAGAGGGCGCGAAATCGACAGATGTTCCGCAGGGGGTGGCATCGGGTAGGGCAAGTAGCTTTCTGTGGCTTTCCTGCATCTTGGGTCGCCTAAAAATTATAGCAGGCCCTCAAATTAAAAGGAGCATACAGTGGGTGCAGTTCTTGATATTAGCGGTTACTGATGTGACCTCTGCAAGAATCACTCACTCCGCAGAGCTGGGTCGCTCGAAGTTAAAGTGTTCTGGCAAGGCCAAGGATGAGAATGAAGGGTGCATGGAAGGGAGCGGGGAAATTAATCTGAAAGAAGAGTTGGTCTGACCATTTTCGGTATGTTCATCCGACGCTTTCTCATTAAATTCTAACGTTGATTCCTGATTGGCGAAGCTTTTGCGGCTGCGCTTTTCTTGAAAAACATCCCACAAAATCGCAATACCGCTCAAGGTAATTACGATTACATAGCACCCCAACAGCGCGAGGTAAGTGATCCGTTGCTTGTGAAGTGCTTTAGAATAACGATCAATTAGTCTGTCGACGAAGCTCGTCGCAATCTGATTCGCTCCATCTGAGCTTTGGGGAACGTCGGTGTTGGTCGACGAAATAGAGGTGACCAAACTTTGTGTCTGTCGAGGATTTATCATCAACGCGGTTGGGCTTACCGTGGGCAGGCTCACGTGCGCGTGATCATGGACGAATGTCAAAGCTGCTTCGATTCCAGCTACTTTGGAACCAATGAGACAGTTCAAGAGCTCTAATGCCGGATCACGTAGCGGTGTATTGCCAAATGTGTCGTTGACAACAGTGGTCAAGCCGTTATAAAAACTGATTAATGTGTTGTTTAAAGTGGTTGTAGTCGTCCCGGCCCAGCCAAGCATGTGATCATTCACGTCAGATTGAAAACGAAGTAAGACGGTGTTTGTATCATTGGCAAAGGTCGCACTCATGTTGGCAGTTTCCTGATTTATTTTGTCCGTTAGTATGTTGGTCAAACCATTTACCCCTGAGTTCGCTTCATTTACTGCATGGTTTCGCATGCCATTTAAGGACGCGAGCTGAACTTCGACGACTATGGTGCCTAAGAGGCCGGCCCCAAGAAACAGAAGGGCAGAGGGCCAAGTCAAATATGCCAAGAGCCAGGGACCCCGGTTTCTCCCGGATTTGCTTTGTTTGTACAACTTATTAGAAGCGCGGGACAGGATGGGGTGCTTCCTGTGGTTGAGAAAATCAAAGTTTTGTGGCCGCATTTGGTGCAATTGTCAGAGAACTGACACCCGATACAAATTGAAGAATAATTCACGCACATTGACTGCAGGAATGATAACAGTTTTGGGGTGGAGAGATCATTCACATTCGGGGCAAGCCAAACGTCGCGGGAGCGATGCAAACTGGCTATCATCCGACCCCACAAGAATGTTTCTTTTAAAATGTTGAATATGGTGATAAGAACTATGACACTGATGATCACGATGATTAATATTTTGAGTCCCTCGGCAATTATTTTGCCTATAGTGTCAATGAAAGACGTATCCATGTCCTACCAAACAAATCGCGTCATGTCGTTAGTAGGAGATGAGTGTGGTAAACTTCTGACGCGTAAAAAATCAAGCACCTGACAAAACTCTACCCTTTTTTGAGGAGGTACTTTCAGCAAACTACGATCGATAGTTGCGTTGCTGAGCTTAGTTGTCACTTCGACGCGCATGGCTTCAAAAGGCGTAGTAACTAATTTGTCTAATGAGTCTCTCAGCTGTAAAGGGTGCAGTCGAGATGTTAACAAGGCAATATGGAAAGATTGACAGATGATAAGAGCTTGCCTCGGCTAGGGTGGGCAAAGATGCATTCAGCTTGCTTAAAGAATCGCTTAAACCAGTTGGAGCTTGGAAATTCTCAAGTGCCGTCAAATCAGGAATTTGTAAATTTGGTTGCTTAATGTGCACTAGTGGCAGCTTGTTTAAGTCGTCGATCGCTCCTTTGAACACTGACTCCGCAGTGCCAATGGTCGATTCTGGAAAGAAACATTAACCGTTTCAGCAACGGACCATGGAGGGCAAAAGTTGAGGCTCCAATTTACTTACGAATGACAGTTCGAATCCCATGAACCGCATCTGTAAAAGCTTTCTCTGCATCTTTTACCACCGCGATTAGTAGTGAAAGAGACCCTCTAACAACAAATTCAGCCAAGCACTCTGTGTGAGATTGGAAAGGAGCCGTAAGTTAAGCAGTAGGTACGATTGAAAGCCAAGCTGGAAACTTCCGACAGATCTCGCGCGAAATTAAGGTTATCTCGAAAGGAAACGTACGGTAAAGACTACGATATGTGTCAATCACGTAGAGTATGATGGCCTCGATGGCCCTTACTGACAAATCGATTACCAGCGCTAGACCATGAACGACATTCTCGGCACCAGAGACGAGGAGGTCGTTGGTTTGTTCAGCCATGAAGTGTGGAATACTAACGGCAACACTTGCTGCGCCCTCCACTCCCGAGCAGGCCGCGGCCATTTCGCGCTTGGCATCGCCGACGCCATCATGAACTGACTGCAATGTAAGGACCAGTTGGATGAGAATCAGGACAAGGACCAAAATAGGATACGCGAGCCATGCGAGGGAGGCTCGAGCCCTCAAACCGAGGTATGGCTGCAAGCCAGGTTCCGTCGATGTTGACGTGACAGGCGGGTAAGAAAGCACCCAGGGGTTTCGACGATCAGGAGTCATGTAAGGTGGTGGAAAAGCTGGTCTTAGAGATGTCGACGACGATTGCCGACTAGAGCGAAACAACATGTTTTAGATAGATTTATGGATTCGATGAAGAGGTTTAAAGGTTGGGTAGATCAGCGATTCTGGAATTGGGAGGAAGATGAAGGGATTGATAAGAAATAGGGGATGGATATGGGCGATCTTGATTAAAGTCTAGTGGCGAGTAATGATACTCAGGTTTCTGAGTAATGAACTGAGAGAATGGGGAAGGGGGGAGAAGGCCTGAGAGAGGCACTGGCAGAGGTTTCGGGTGGTATTCGTCTTTCCTGCTCAGTTAGCCGGTGCTTTTCGCGAGGGCTGGGCTCAGATTGGTTGAGCTTTCGACTTGATAACTGAGCGAAGGCCTTAAAGTGAAATATCCAGCCAAAAGCAAATGTCCAAGACAAGGGGAAAGGCAAGAAAAGCGAAAGGAATGGTTCGATCAACCACTTTTGTCTTCCACGTCCGCTTTCCCGTCACATGGTGCGAGCATTTCAGACTCGTAAACTTTTCTTTGTGCTCCCATCTAGAATAGCTAGTTGCACACCCCAAGTCATCCCCCCCTCAACGATCAGAGGTAGTATGACTTTACGCCGGATGGCCAATGAAAGGAACTTAGGATATTTTTTTGGATATCGGATATTGCAGATGGATGGTCAGCTTATCCATACAGTCATGCGCGCGCAACTGCATTAAGCGATATCAAGAAGGGTATAGGTTGAGGAATCTCTCATCCCTATACTGATGAGCTTGCAGTCTTATATGCCCACAAGCTTTCCCAATGTACATATCTAACAACCACTCCGGGCCGGGACCCTTCAAGGACCTTAGTTACACCACGCGCTATGAGGAAACGAATGACTTTGGACTAAACTTGAGGGTAACCTGCTCGTTATTTGTCGCCACTTCAACACTGATAGTCATCATCACAATCTGGTTGGGGCGCACTAGTCATCCAGGTAGCCTAGCAGCCTGGAGTCGCGGTCGTTGTTTCAATGTGAAATTTCCACGATTTGAAAATACCTTAGCTGGAGTGCCCATAGCACAGGTGCGCACATTCGGGTTAGCAAGTTCCGTATGGCTGATCGACGCGGTCAAACTGACCTTTCCTTTGAGATCTCTTGCGGTGCTTGATTTTTCTGTAGACATCTGGTACAGTCCGTGGACCTGTAAGGTAGGACTTGATCAATCAGATCCCTTACCAGCCTTACCGTACATAATACATGCCGCCAAAATCTCCATCTACGGCCTCCCTCGCAACCAAATCAAGTAATCGCCCTTGTGTGAGAGTACAGTAGAACTTGTCCCAATCCATACTTGTGACAACCCATAACTTGCGCAAACGCATGGCAAAATCGATCCACCAAATCGGTGCCGGCCAAAAGTCGACTCTTAACCCATGAACCTGCCAAACGCGGCAACACATAGGTCGAAAATCAAAAAAACTGCAAGTTTGGCTGTTAGCCTTATTTTACCCCGCCCTGCTAACCCATGATTTTTAGTCCGCATATTTCCCATATCATCTCCGATCTGCACCTCAATCCCCCTGTATAAACATTTTGTGGCATGGAAATTTGATTTCTTTTTCAAGCACCCATTATTTCTCTTTTTCAACACCGCTAGATCAAACTGAAGTTGACCTTTGTGAAGCCGACCTTGAAAAACAAATTTACTCCGTGCCAATTGCCTTTCATAACCCATGATTTTCATGGGTTAGTACAATATCCTGCTCTAACCCATGAGAATTATGGGTTATTATAGGTTCCTCTCCCATCCCATAAGCCGGCCTAACCCACAGAAAAACCAGTCCACGGAATAGTATGGGTTAGTACAAGTTCTACTGTATTCACCATCACTAGGGACAGTGAGACCAGCTTGGCCGGAGGCTGCTGAAAATCCCATCCCCCCGTCCCAAACCAACACAAGTCAGTCAGCAACTTGCCAGGATCACTGGCACCAAGCTTGTTGAGATCCTAGGTTGAATGGCTTGGCAATAATACAACTTGTACCGCAAACGCGCACCAATGTTATTGTTGCAAACCTGGTTTGAGGGCTTTGGGTTGCAGGATATGTAAGTTTCACAATGACATTATTCAATTTTGATAGTCTTTTTCCCCCAAGTTTGGGGAATGGATTAATAAGAAAGAAATTAAAATGAAATGATGTGATAATTTTTAAATAATAAGTAATTTTAATCAGGTGCAAAATTTGGGGAATGGTTTAAAAAGAAAAAACAATGACATGAACAATTGTTCAAGTATTTCAACAGATGAGCAATTAAAACAAAGTATATATAATGGAACCCTTGGTATGTGCATTGATGATGGATAGAATTAACACCTCATGGTAAAGCAATTAAATAAAAAAAATTGACATGAAATTTTTATATATTTTTTGAATAATTCTAATCAAGTGAAAACTCTGGGCAATGGATTAAAAAAATGATGACATGAAAAATTGCTCAAGTATTCCAAAATATAAGCAATTGAAACAGAGTATATATCATGGAAATCTTGGCATTTAATTTGATTGCTGGATAGCATTTCACACCTCATGGTAAACCATGTTGTCCCTTTCAAATGAAGTGATGTTTTTAGGTTTCTGTTCAACCACTCCCCATGACACAAACAGATGTGATATTTGCAGATCATAAATGATTTTAATCAAGTTGTTAATTAAGGGAATGGATAAATAAAATAATGGCATGAACAATTTTCCAATTATTTCAACAGATAAGAAATTAAAACAAATTATATACCATCAAAATCTTGTTAGGTGACTTCAGTGATGGATAGAATTCAACACCTCATAGTAAACAAATTAAATAAAAAAAATTGAGATGAAAAAATGAGATATTTTTGAGATAATTTCAATCAAGTGAAACATTTGGGAAAAGGATTAAAAAAGGTGATGACATGAATAATTGTTCAAGTATTTCAAGAGATAAGCAATTAAAAACAAGTATATATCTTGGGAATATTGGCATGTAATATTAGGGCATATCAGAGTTGGCAAACCTGCCATTAGAAACCTGCCATTTTTTTGACAAAACCCGCCATTTTTAATGGCAGGTTTCTGAAATACACATACCACCTAACTGGTGTATTTTGAAATGGTGGTTTTAATGAAAATGGCGGGTTTAAAAAATCAAACCCGCCATTAAACCCACCATTTAGGCATCATCATCCATCCACCATCCATCACATCTAAAACACCCATCCACACCTCCACCTCAGAAAATCCATACTGATCCTATCTCCATTGCACCACACACATCTCATCCCCATTGCTTCTCATCTCCATCACTTCACATTGACATCTCCATCTTCATATTATCACCCCACATCACATCACCATATTTCTCAACATGTCCAATCAAACTTCCTGGCAGCAAGTTGAAAACACAAAAAAGCTGACTGAACTTTTGTTGCTATTTGACTCCTATTCAGACTCCAATTCAGACTCTGATTTGGAATCAACTTGGTTTTCTTTTAATTATCTATTAGAAAAGCAATAAATGCTTCCAAGAAGACAAACTCTCCACAACCAATCCCATCATTTTTTTTTTGGTTTTGGTTGTTCAAGCAAGAATCCTTGGCTGACTGGTTTTTTTTTTTTTTTTTTTTTTTTTTTTTTTTTTTTTTTTTTTTTTTTTTTTTTTTTTTTTTTTTTTTTTTTTTTTTTTTTTTTTTTTTGGTAGACTTGGACAAAACCAAACCAAAACTTGCAAACCACCCACCCACCTCCCCTCCTCCTCCACCTCACCCTCCACCTCCACCCCACCCTCCACCTCCACCTCACCAATCACCTCCCCTCCTCCTTTGGTTGGCACCCCAGGTAAGCTCACCCCCTCCTCCTCCTCATCCTCCTTTTCCCTCCCTCTCACCCACACTTGCTTACTTCTCCACCTCACCCACCACCCATTCCTTCCTTCTCCTCACCCTCCACCTTCACCTCACCCATCAACTCCCCTACTCCCTTGGTTGGTACCCCAGGTAAGCTCCCCCCCCTCCTCCTCATCCTCCTTTTACCTCCCTCTCTTGCTGAATTGGCCCCTCCCTCCTCTTTTTACTCTCCCCCCCTTGCTTCCCTTGCTTTCTCCCTGCCCCCCCCTTTTGCTTTCTGTTTGCCCCCCCATCTTGCTTGGTCAATGCCCGCCCCCCACCCTCTTGGTTGCTGCCTGCCTGCCCCTCTCCCTCCTGCCCAGCCAACCAAGCAACTGCTCCTCTCACTCCTGCCTGGCCAAAAAAGCGCCCTCAACCTCTTGCCCGGCCAACCAAACAACCAAGCTGCCCCCACCACCAGCCCTGCTTACCAAGCCCCCCCACCACCAGCCCAGCCAACCAAGCCTCCCCACCAGCCTGGCCAACCAAGCCCTCCCACCTTCAGCCTGCCCTCACCACCAGCCCAGCCAACCAAGCCCCCCCCACCTCCAGCCTGGCTGACCAAGCCCCCCCCCACCTTCAGCCTGGCTGACCAAGCCCCCCCACCTTCAGCCTGGCCAACCAAGCCCCCCCACCACCAGCCTGTCCAACCAAGTCCTCCCCCACCTCCAGCCCGGCAACCAAGGCCCCTCACCTTCAGCCCAGCCAACCAAGCCCCCCCCACCTTCACCCCGGCCAACAAAGCCCCTCCCACCTTCAGCCTGGCCAACCAAGCCCCCCCAACACCAGCCTGGGCAACCAAGCCCCCCCACCTTCAGCCTGGCCAACTAAGCCCCCCACCACCAGCCCAGCCAACCAAGCCCGGCCAACCTATTTTTTTTTTTTTTGGTTTCAGCTTGGACTGGTATAGTTTTTTTGTTTGTTGATCATCTAGCTTGATTATATCATACTAATCTTTTTTTTTTTTTTTTTTTGGATGCCATGCAATGCAAACACCTTTTGACCCCTTGTTCTGTCAACTCCTGCCCCCTTTCTGGACCGCCAATGCTTCTCCCACCCCAATCAAAATTTTATACAACTGGATCTTTTCCTTCTTGATCCTTGCCCCAAGTGCAGCAGGTGCATGGGAGGGATCAAGATGGAAGAAGATGGTTTGAAAAACAATAGTGGCAAGCACAGGGATATTTGGGGAAAGAGGGCTCAAATGAGAGATTCTGAAATCTCTTTGGAATTAAATGAAGATGGGTTTAACAAAAAGTTGGTTTGGTCTTAACAAAAACTACAACTTTTGGATTTTTACCCTGCTATTTCTTCCAAAAATAAAACTCAAAAACCCACCCCTGAAGAGTTTTGAAAAGCCAGACAGAAGATTGAACAATTCCATTTCTTCAGCTATGGAAAATTTGCTGTTCTTGATTTTTCCAATTGGCACTCTCTGTTTGCAATCATTGAATTTGTCCCATTGAATAAACTATCCCATCAAGAAAAGAAGGACCTCAACTTGGTCACAACATTCCTTCACCAATTGAAAAATTTTATCAACACAGTTGGTCCCTCAAGATCTTGGGGTGGGAAAATGTGGGAAATTGGATGGCAAAAATTAATGCACCCTTATGAACTTTTTGGAGGCTATTTGAAGAAATAAGCTATTAAATCTTGCCCCCAGGAGTTTAAATTTTTGAACCTTAGGTCTTACAAGGTATCACAAGTTTTAGTCCACATGTTCAGAAAATTAGCCAGACTAGCACGCATTCCAACCAAGAAACCATGCTGGAAAACAATATCCTCTCTTTCTCTTCATTGGAATTTGGATCTAGCCTCACTCCTTTCAATTTCTCCCCTCACATCACCTTCACCTCAGACTCCTTCTACAACTCTCCCCATATTGACAAAGGTGATGTATCCTCCTATTTCTTTTTACTGGTGGTCCCAAAAAAAAAATTTAATGGACAAATTATTGACAACAGGGACAAATATCAAGTATCCAATGGAAAATTTGTCTTTCTTGTCTTGGGATTTGGAATTTTTTTTTTCAAAGAAAAAGGTATTATTAAAATGGTTTGGGTGGGAAATAAGTAAAAGAAATGTACTTTTCCTGCCATGGATACTTCCAACCATACTAGGATGGCTATTTCTTTGCAAATTAACAAGACAAAAATCAACACTTGCAAAGAGTTGAAAAGGGGTCAAATATATTCTAGACCAAAAAATTCAAATAAAATTAAAAAACATTTATTCAATGGTGGGGTTAAAAATAGGGTAAAAGTTGTTGTATTTGAAAATATTTTTTTTGTTTTTATTTTTGAAATTTTTATCAAAGAAAATATTTTGGAAGCCAATTAATTGAGTAATTTCCTTTATTTCATCAATGGTTCTACTGCTACCAATACATGTCATGGCTACCAATAACCTATCTTTTTTTTCCGTGGCTAGCCTTTCCCTCTCCTTTTGGACTTGGTCTTCCTCTTGATCCTTCTCCTTTTCCTCTTTTTGAAACTCCAGCTCAGCCTGTTTCATTTGCCACTCAGCATCCAACTTTTGTTGATGAGCCAAAATCTCAGCTTTCTGCTTTTGACTATCCATAGCCAGTTGAGAATCCCCATTCTACTTTTCAAGTTGAAGTTTTTCAGATTCAATTTGGGATTTCACTGTTTTTTGGAGGTGAATAGGAATGAGCTTGATTTTGAAAGGAAGGAGAATCCAATGTGCTAACTTCAATCTCACTTCTCCATGATATCCTCAGAGACAGAAAAATTTGAAGTGTTTCTCCTCTTTTGAATGCTATTGGGGTTGATGTTGATGGAATTGGAGAAATTTTGATTTCCCTTTGCATAGGAGGTTTGTGTGGGAACCTCATTGCTCTCATTTGAAGGGGATTTGGGAGGCCCCATTGGCTTGAGTATTTGTCCATTCAGGAAAGGATGAGCCTGTATTTTTACAAGCTGAATAGGGTGTATCAAAGTAAGCAAAACCGCCATTAGAAACCTGCCATTTTTTTGACCTAACCCGCCATTAAAAATCGTGGGTTTCTGAAATACACATACCCCCTAACTGGTGTATTTCAAAATGGCGGTTTTCAAACATCAAACCCACCATTATCATCCATCCACCATCCATGGCATGCAAAACACCTATCCACACCTCCAACTGATCAAACCCATACGCATGACACACATCTCATCTCCATTGCTTCACATCTCCATTGCTTCACATCTCCATTGCTTCACATCTCCATTGCTTCACATCTCCATAACTTCACATCTTGATTAATTCACATCTCAATTGCTTCACATCTCCATCACTTCACATCTAAATTACTCCAAATCTCCATTGCTTCACATCTCCATCAAATCACACACATCCCATCATCATCACATAAAAATCTTTCTCAACATGTCCCATCAAACTTCTGGGAAGCAAGTTGAAAACGCAAAAAAGCTGACTGAACTTTTTTTATTATTTTACTTGGATTCAGAATCCAATTTGGAATGAACTTGGTTAGATTTGAATTCTATATTGGAAAAGCAATACATGGTTCCACAAAGACAAACTCTCCACAACCCTATGTATTGAAGGCAAAAGCTTCACCTACTTCCCAACTTAAGCTTCCAGAAACTGTTCCAAACTTTATTGCCTTCTTTCACAAAACTTTTTCAGATGATTGAAGACCACCACATCCTACAGAACAATTCTTGGAATCCTCAATGCAATCTAGCTATCCAACTGGCTGTTGCTCTTTGTAGATTGGGATAAAATGGAAATGGAGCAGCAATTCATCAGTTAGAAAATCTATTCTTGGTCATTTATGGATCCATTGACTTATACACCAAAAGAGTCATGATTTCTATCCTATCTTTCAATTGCTAAGTCCTTTGTTGGCCAACCAAAGAAGACCGCAAGGAGATATCTCAAGTAATGGAGACTGAAGGATTTCCTGGTTGCATTGGTTTTGTTGATGGAACTACTATCCCCTTGATTCAAAAACCCAAGCTAGATGGCAACCATTATTTTGATTGGAAAAAAAAGGAAATTGATTCATTTCCTTTCCAAAACCTTTGATAATACACTGACCAAATTTGTTTTATTGGTTTTTATAGATACTCTGTGGCACTAAAACTTGTTTGTGATAACAACAAGAAGTTCATGTCCCTCCATGCTGGCCTTCCGGGTTGTTGTCATGATTCATATGTTTTTAATTGGATGCTGATTTCCCAACAAACAGATAACTACTTTGACCAAGATTAATACCTTCTGGAAAATTCATCTTATGCTAGAGGGAAATATGTGGTTCCAGCATACTTCAATGTTTCAACCAATGATCAAACCAAAACTTATTTCAACTATTATCTTGCCCAATCACAAGTTTGGATTTATCATTCCATAGGAATCCTGAAATGAAGATGGGCCAGCTTACAGGAGATGCAAAAAAATATCCAATCTTCCAAAGACATGAAGTTCCTCATCAACTGGATTATCAGTTGTGTAATCCTTCACAACCTTCTTGCCAAAATCAAAAATGAATGGGACAAAATATTCAAAGAAGATATTCCCAATCCTCCTCAAGTCATCCCAGCCTCCTCTTCTAACTCATCTTTGGACATGAGAGAGCAGATTCTACCCCTCACACTTGCTCACTTTGATGAGTAGCATTGGGTTTTTAAATAGGTACAAAATAACATCACCAGATTTTTTTGGTTTTGGTTGTTTAACCCAGAATCCTAGGCTGACTCCCTTTTTTTTTCTTTTTTTTTAGTGGACTTAAAAAAAAAACCAGAATCAAAACTTTCAAACCACCCACCTCACCCCACCAAAACACTGGTCCAATCCTCCCTCCTCCTCACAAAACCATCACCTCACCAAACCAAACCACTGGTCCACACCTCCCTCCTCCTCACCAAACCACCTCACCATCCACCTCCACCTACCTCCAAGCTCACCCGGTCATCCTCCTCCTTATTCTTATTTGCTTGGTGCGCCAGGTAAGCCCCCCCTTCCTCCTTAATTCATTGGAGCTGACCTCCCCCCCCTCCTCCTCCTTTTACAAGTTCCAGGCCATTCATCCCTCCTTGCTCAGCCCCACCGGTAAGCACCCTTTCTCAGCACCACTGGTAAGCACCCCCCTCCTCCTCCTGCTCTCCTTCTTCCTCCTCCTCCCCATCTTCCCCCACCACCACCTTGCCGGGCAATTGGCAAGTGATCAATTGATTGGCCAGCAAACAATTGATCAATTTGTTGACTGGAAAGTGAACAATCAATTGCTTTCCAATTGATAAATTGGTTGACTGAAAAGCAAACAATCAATTGCTTGCCAATTAATCAATTGGTTGACTGGCAAGCAAACAATCAATTGCTTGCCAATTGATTGATTGGTTGACCAGAAAGTAAACAGAGGTTTTATTGCCAATTGATTAATTGATTGACCAGCAAGTGAGCAAATGGATTGACCAGTGAGCAAGCAATCTATTGATTGATTCATTGGTGAGAAAATGGTCAATGGCTTGCCAATTGACCAACCGGTAACTTCCCCCCCTTCAGCTCCTCCTCCTGCTCCCAGTTCTTTAGAATTTGACTGACCTTCTTGTTTTTTTTATTATTATTTTTTGGTAGGAGATTACCGGTAATGTTCTTGTTATTTTCTATGTTGGTTGATCATCTAATTGGTTTATACCAGACTGATGATTTTTTTTTTGTATCATCTTTCTTGTTTTTTTGCTAGGACAATTGCCGGTATTGTTTTTGTTATTTTCTATGTTTGTTGATCATCTAAGTGGTTTATACCGGAATAATGACTTTTTTTTGCTTTTTTTTTGATTCAATGCAATGCAATTGGTCATTCCACTGCTTTGACCACCCTTTCTTGACAGCCCATTCTTCACCCACCAAACTCAAATGTTACAACTAATGAATTTCCATCTTGATCCTCACCCCAATCAAAGTATGTGGTTGGGAGGGAAAAAGATGGAAGGAGATAGTTTGAAAAACATACAGAGAATTGGGAAGAAAAGGGCTGGCAAGAGAAGGAGGGCTCAACTTTGGGATTCTGAAATAGCATTGGAAGTGACTGAGGAAAAAATTAATGAAAATGTTGTTTGGTCTTCATGCAAACTACGTCCCTTGAAACTTTATCAATCCATTGTCAAGAAAATTCAAAAACACACCCCTGAAGAGTTGGAACAGGCCAAACAGAAGATCCAACCTTTCCATTTCTTCAGCTCTGGAAAAGTATATGTTCAAGATCAATTGGATCATGAGGCTATGGTTGCAATCCTCAAATTTATCCCTTTGAATGAACTCTCTGAGCAAGAGAAAAAGGAAATCAACTCAGTAACAACATTCCTTCACCAATCCAAAAAATTTGTCAACACTGTTGGTCCCTCAAGATCTTGGGGTGGGAAATTGTGGGAAATTGGATGGAAAAAATTTATGGAACCTTCTGAACTATTAGGAAAATATTTGAAGAAAGATTCTGTCAAATCCTCCTCTAAAGAGTATTATTTTTTGAACCTTAGGTCTGACAAGGTCTCTCATATATTGGGCCAAATTTTTCAAAAATTAGCCAAACTTGCATTTGATTCCAACCATGAAGCTATGATGGACAAAAAAATCCCTTCCTTCTCCTCATTTGAATTTTGATCTGGCCTTACTGCTTTTGACTGCTCACCTCACATCACCTTCACCTCAGACTCCTTCTACAACTTGCTCCATATTGAACAAGGTAATGTCTCTGAGTATTCCTTTTTACTTGTGGTCCCAACCAAAAAATTGCATGGACCACTTATCAGCAACAAGGATGAATATCAAGTATCCAATGGCCAATTTGTGTTCCCAGACTTGGGGTTGGGATTGATTTCAAAAAAAAGGTATTGTGAAAATGGTTTGGGAAGAAAAAAAGTACAAACACTGTACTTTTCATGCAGTGGATACTGCCACCCATACTAGGATGGCCATGTCTATGAAAATCACCAGAACAACTTAAAAAACTAGCAAGGACTTGGCAAGTGGCAAAATATATCTTAGGAAAAAAATATAAATAAAAATAAAGAAGATTTGTTCATTGGTGGTTTGAAAATACTCTCAAACATTGTTGCAATCAAAGATAATTTTTTTGTTTTTATTTTTAAAATTTTTATCAAAGTAAATATATTGAAAACCAAGCAATTGAGTAATTTTCTTAATTTCATCCACAGTTCTACTGCTACCAATACATGCCATGGCTACCAATAACCTATCTTTTTTTTTCTGTGGCTAGCCTTTCTCTCTCCTTTTCAAGTTGGTCTGGCTCTCAATCCTTCTCCTTTTCCTCTTTTTGAAACTCCAGCTTGGCCTATTTGATTTGCCACTCAGCATCCAACTTGTGTTGATGAGACAAACTCTCATCTTTCCAATTTTGAAAACCCATAGCCAGTTTACAATCCCACTTCTACTTTTCAACTTGAAGTTTTTTGGATTCTATTTGTGATTTCACTGTTTTTTGGAGGGGAATAGGAATGAGCTTGATTTTGAAAGCAAGTAAAATCAACAAATGAACTCACTTGAATCTTGCTTCTCCATGATATCCTCAAAGCCAGAAAAATTTGAAGTGTTTCTTGGCTTTTGACGGCTATTAGGGTTGATGTTGATGGAATTTGAGGCCTTTTGCTTTCCCTTTGCAGAGGAGGTTTGTGTGGGAGCGTTGTCACTCTCATTTGAAGGGGATGTGAAAGGCCCCATTGGCTAGAGTTTTCAGCCAACCAGGGATAGATGAGGCTGTTATTTCACAATGTAAATCAGTCAGTGTTAACCAGACAGAATAGAAAAGAACTTGGTCCCTTACTTTAGCAGATTTTGATGGTAGTGGAAATACAGGAATAACTTGTTCGTCATTGGCCAAGTTGTTAAGTTCTTCCACCCCAGGAAGAGAGAAATCCAAAGAAGGGTTTGAATTTTTGATCAATTCTGATGTAGACAATATTGGAGCTGGTTCTGTTGGAATATCCTCCTCCACATCAGATTGGGGCCACTCATAGTTTTCATTGAGATCATCATTGCTAGGCTGAGCATCCACAGCCAGTTTCTTAGCATCAACTGAAGCTGATTTTTGGGCATCAAAAGGAGCTAAAGGGGTGATAATGGCCTTCATTCCAAATATTTCATCCATTCGAAAATAAAAAGGAAAAATTGATTCCAACTTATCAACAACTGAGTTGATTCCCTTTGCTTTATTGGAGTCAGTGCTACCAAAGCCAATGGAGATTGCATTGAGTGGGGTTTTTTTGTACTTGTTTTGATAGTTCATGAATTACTCCTGCATCTATTTGGATGAAAGATCCAGTTTACCTTTGGCTTTATTCTTCAGTTCATTGGCCATCAGGAGATAACCATTAACCTTAGAGGAAGGAGGTTGGCCAACTTGTGTTTCATTGTTGGATCCAAAACAAGCATTGTAGTTGTACAGAATTTTGAGCCAGTTTACCAGGATGATGTGATCAGCTCTCTTGAGCTGATATGAGCCTTTTGAAGCTGATGGGGGATGATTGTTGCATCTTGAGTTCCTGGGGGATGTTTGCTTTGGTCCATTGGATTGTTTAGTGGACTTGCGGGGGGATGATTGCTGAGGGGTCATTTAAAAAGAGTAAGGGATGAAGCAATGAATTAATGAGAGGATGGATGTTATGAAAGAAATGATGTCTGAGAAAGTGATGAGAGTGATCAAGCAATGAGAGTGATGAAGTTAAGATAGTGATGAAGCAATGAGAGTGATGAAGTGATGAGGATAGCAATGAAGAGATGAAGAGAAATGAATCAAATTTTTGGATGAGGTTGGAGTTAAAACTTTTCCTATGAGGTTGGAGGTTGAAACCAGGGGTGATGATGTTGAATGATAAGTTGGGGCAGTAAAAGCCTTTACATACTTTATTTGGAAAAAAACATTTATTTTCAGGTAACTTTGACATTTCTTATGTGAAATAAGTGGGTTTTTTGATTTTTAATGGCGGGTTTGATGTGGCAGATTTGGGTTGAAACCCGCCATTTTTTAATGGCAGGTTTGCTTAACTCTGATATTCCCTATTAGTTCTGGATAGCATTACATACCTCATGAAGAAACCATAATTTAATTTTCAAATGAAATAATTTTTTTAGGTTTCTTTTAAACCACTTCCCATGTTGAAATTGTGGATCAAAAACTTGGAAATTCAACATATAAATGCCCATGGGTGAAAGCTTGATGTGGAAGATAAAGACTAATACTGGAAATTTTCTGAACTTTTTATTTGTTATTAATAAGGAGAAAAGTTTAGAATAAATAAAAAATTGAGAAACTCTAGTTGGTATAAATTTTGAGTGTCATCCTCAAGAGAACCATGGCTTGAGTGAATAGTCATGATGTTATATTCCTCATTCAAAGGCAGTGAATTCAGAAGTAATGAGTTTATCTGTATGCTTAAGTATTCTTGCAACCTAGAATAACACACTCAATCAGGTAAATGGTATGAAGAAAGTGGTTTTGTAAATGTGGGAAGAAAAAATTGATTCAACTTTCTCAAGAATGATGTCTATTATTTTCATGAACAAAAATGCTTTGAATTATAATTATTCTATTTGAATCTTGTATGAAATTAAGACCATCCACAACATCAAGAAAAAAAATTGATAATCAGGATCACCTGCAACACACATATTTGAATTTAGGGGGAAAATGTGAAAAAAACTCCAGCATGAAGAATTCCCCAAACTTCCATCAACTATTTGAGGATGTTTACCCTTTTGAAAAACCAGTATAATTTTCCTCAAATTACCACCAAAAACTCTCCATTTTCCTCAAAAAGGTAAATAATAATCCATTGTATCTTGAAGTAGTCTTTCAAGCAACTCAAGAGCATTCCTATGATTAATAGGTGATTCACCTGACCCACCAGTATTATCAATGAAAAATTAATACGGCTGAGGGAATTGTATGCATTGACTATTAGTTAAAAAATATTCTTCTTTCTATGATTGAGAAGATGAATGTTTTGCAAATCTGATTCATTCATAGAATAATTTCTTCCTTCTTCAAGGAATCATTTAATGTTTTTTCTTGTAAAATATGGTTCAATCAAATGTTGGAAAATCAGTAAAGGCTTTTACAATTGTTTTCGAATGGTTTTGAAAAAGAATTGGGTTGATTGCTGTGAATGTTTTATTTTTGAGGAACCTTTGATCTGTGATCCCAGAATTAATTAAAGCTTCCACCATGAAATTGAAGCAAGAATTACATGGGAAACAAGTAAAAAAATTGAAAAAGATTCATATCTGAAATCTGGATAAGAATTTCCATCATGATGAGAAATTCCATCTGGATAAGAAATTCCATCTGGATAAGAAATTCAATTGAATTTTTTTAGGTTATTGAATGAAGTAGCATCAACAAAATAATTTAAAAAAAAATTGAGAAACCACATTTCGGAATCTACAGGATGAAAAGTATAAATTTCACCAATTCAATAACCAATCTGAAATTTCCTGAATCATTTTATGATTGGATGGAATGTGAAGTATTATTGAAAGTCTGAATATTTGATTGTACTTGCAAAACTAAAAATTAAATTTCTGTTTAAATATTGTTTAAGATTATTTTTTAATTGTGATGGTCTTTGAAGAAATTTGTCCAGGGATTCATCTGGCTCAAAAAAAAATTTTCATGGCAATGAAGATGAATATCAAACCTTATCAAAGAAGGTGAAATAGCAGGGAATTTGAATGAAAAACCTCTTGAAAATGCCTCTAGAGGAGCTACCCTGAATTCCTAAAATATTCTATGGTCAGTGTTAAATTCATAAAACTGGGTTTTAATGGTCCTGAAATGCTGTTCACAACCCATTTGAGACATAAACAAAAATTTTGGCCCATTTGGGGAAAAATAGACCCAAATGGAATAAATTGACTGGTATCAACCAAGTTGTTGATAGAGATCCATTATTTCATTTCCTTTTTCCATAATCATCTTGTATGATATTATTGCGTACATAGCATTCATTTTATTTAAACCATTTATTTCATTGTAATTTGAAGAGATCAATGTAATGCATTATCATGAAAGGCAAATTATTTCATAACCTCCCTGGCCTTATTATTTCAGTCAAAATATAGCATTTTAAAACTTGAATTTCAAACCAAAAGTTTAATCTACTGACTTGACCTCTCAGTTCAGCCTCAACCCTAGCTGCCACCCCAACTTGGATTGAAACCTCAAATTGACTTGCTTCCCCAAATTTGACCCACTAACCAAACTTTTATCCCTAATTAACTCAACCTGTAACAATAAATTTTACACTTGCGTCATTAGTGAAGAAAAAAAGCAGCCATGTAACAATTTTCAAACCACAGTTTATCAAATACTGAGAAATAATTCAGCTGGAGCATCATGATTGAATCTGAATTGGACAAAATTGGACAAAATTGGTCTGCTAGATTTTATTATTGGACTTAGAAAAAAAATGATGCAGCCAAAATAAAGGCCACAACCTGATTACAGGTACCTTGATAAATAGAATCTTGGATTTTCCATTGATTTTTTCCTCAAGAAACTCATACTGGACTCAATCCCATCTGAAATCTCTGGTAAAAAAACTACTTATCAACTTACATTGATGAGTAGGAAGAAAACCAACCCCAATATTATTTGTAATTTCTGTAAGTGAAAGAACAATAAAGAAGATTATTTTTGGAAAATTTAAACAGGTAAAAGAGATTAATCTTCTCAATAAGCCATAGAATTATATGCATTAAAAATTGAGTGGGAAATTTTTAATGTAAATTTGCAAAATGCCCAGGAACAGTCACACAGGACATTCAAAAGCAAGAAGAGCAAAGAAATTTTATTTTCAGTAAATGTAGCACTCATTTTGAAATTACTAATGCAACATACTTCTCAACTATGAAATGTTGGCCATTATATACATTGAATGGTATTGAAAATTTTGTAGATAGATATCCAGTGCTTCATCTCCTGTTTTGATCATCATCTGAGAGGATATTATTTTGTACATAAAACTCTGATTATTCACTCCATTTATTTTTTTGAAATTAAAAGAGATCACTCTGAAAATAGAAATAAGAAATAATTAAAAAGAAATATTTGTAGAATTTTAGACCAGGAAGGAAAATATAATTTTCATTGTGAAGCTATAGTTCAGAATGTATACTTTTCTTTGCAGAGGAGATACATAATTTAGTTTTTATTTTGAGGCCAGTCCTAGTTCATAAGCTTCTTTATTATTTCACAGCTATATTATAAGTAAAATTTATTTTTCTAAGCAATTTTTGAGACCAGATGGTTCAAGTTTTCAAAGATTCTAACACACATAAGTTCTCAGAACACAAATTCTGGAGAAATCTATTTTCATTGAATATTTTACCCAGAGGTTGCAGAAGGACCTTGTTTAAACAGAAGTTATTTTAAAAGTTCTCAGACCAAAAATTCACCACAGCTCTTTTATTTCATGCAAGAAAATAGGTCTTATTCCATGAAGAAAAATCTACAATAGAAACCCCATCACACAATCAACAGTATTATATGTCCTGTTAGTGTTTCACAGAATCCAAGTTTTTATAATCATAATTATCATTTTAAATTAATCAATCATTGGATAATTTGGCAGTTCAAAAACTAAATTATCAATAATTCAGCACATGTTTCCTCAATAAGTGTTTGAATTATGGCAGCTAGTGCCCTTCCTTTTTGACTCAAACAAATTAAATAAAAATTATATAAAAATTATTCCCAATTTGACTTATTCCCCAATATTATGAGCCTCATGAAATTAGTTTATTATTATTATAAAATCTCTCATATCTCTAATCAGTTTTTCCTTGTCCAGTTGATTGCTTAATATTTGTTAATTATCCAAATCAGTTGAATTAAGGCCTTAGTGCTATTGTGTTTCCAATCTTCTTTTTGATAGCTTTTATGTCCTGGGTTTTTGCCTGTTGTGTCTCTGCCTTGTTTTATACTGTCTGTCACTGATTATGCAACAGCTCTTTTGTCATTTTTCATTCATTATTCATTATCCTTCTTGTTATTAGAACCACAAGTTGGTCTTGAAAAAATGGCTTGTACTTAGAATATTTAAATCTGTTCTAGTCCAGCCAATGAATAATCATCCATTCCCACTTGAATTGAACCAGAGTGCCCAATTTGACTCCTGGATAATCTCCTCTTAGCATGAGAAGATTCTTTTCCTTATTATCTCTTTTTGCTTCTCTTGAGAATTGGAATCTAATTTTAACAATAATGAAGAAGCTCCTCCATTTCCCAAACAATACAGGTAAAGCAATGGGCCTTGGAAATGGTCAAGTGAAAAATAATTTTCAAGGCTAGGTCACAGAATGCAAATTTAAAATCCTGCACCATATAAATGGGTTAAAAAATAAATGAACATCAATACCATGTCTTTTTCAATAAGGTCACAAGTAACCAGTGTAACTAGAAATTTCCACTTAGCACAAGGAGCCTAATTTTTTCATCTCAACAAAATTCAAAATAGTGCAAAATCATCCTTTTTCAGATAATGTAATTAATCTATATTTCTAGAAATTTCTTATCAATCTAAAATTGTAATTGAACTCCATCATAACCAATCCAGTTCTCAAATCATTAAAAAAAATATATTATAAAATCTGCATCTGTGGAATTTTCTTCCAAATTCAAAAAAAAGGAATAGAGATAGAAAAAAAAGAATAAATCAATGAAAAATAATAGAAAGCGAAGAAAAGGAAAAGGAAAGGAAAGATAAAAAGAGAAAGAGAAAATGAAAAATAAGAGTTTTTTTGTTTAATTTTTCATTTATTTTCATTCATTTAATTTTCATTCAATTTAATGATTTCTTTCTCAAAACCCTGAAGTTTTGAATGGTAATTCAAAACTCTTTTGATTGTGGGAAGCCATACACAACTAAAATGGATTGAGAACCATGCCAAACAACCCATTTCAAGTTATGTATGGGTTGTGTATGGTGGTAAAAAGTTAGTATTAACATCAAAGTAACAAAAAAATTGCACTTATAAATGTATTTATAGATGCATTCAACAGCTGAGTTTTACAAGTGCTGCTGAAATGCAAGCAGGGCTTGGCACAGAGGGGACTTTACTCTCAGAAGGCTTGGGGGCAAGGATACTGGATGATGCTACAAGGAGCAGAGTAGGGCTGAATTGAAGATAAGGGTGCTGATGACACTTGCTGGGATGGATTCCTTGTAAGAAGTATCAAACTGATTTCTTGGGGAACAATCAGGAAGAAGAAAGAGGAGGCCAGTTTAAATAGACAAGAGGTTGAAGCTACAACACAGGTACATGTGATTGGGGCTCAGACTACATGTGTGATGTCATGGGAACAGTCTAGGTAACAGAGAGGGCTGATCAGGTATGCTACTAAATGAGGTTAGGCTGCTTCTACATTGGGGCAAGGTTACGGGTCTGGGCTCTCTAATTTGGGAGAGTAAAGTTGAAGGATGTACATTTTACATGAAGTTCATGGCAATATGTACTAAGTAGAGCAAGTATGTAATACAATCTGCAAGAGGATGTACATAAAGATTCCAAAATGATAAACCATGACAGAGTATGGGTTAGACAGATTCAATAAGGTTAGAGTATTTGAAGACCTGGGAGATTAATTATGGGCAAGCCTATAGTGTCTATCTGCATGATATATGAGGTTAGACCATATGTAGATATGTATTGCATGAAAATCCCAAGGTATATAGTTACTGGAGACATATTGATATAAGTATCCTGAGCCTTGAGGTTGAAGTTCCATGGAAAGTAGATCAGGAATGAGGGTTAGATTGGGTTTGCTGAGGTTAGACTGAACTAGGTGTCAGTATGAAAGTACCCCCTGGTGAAAAGGAGGGCATCTCCTGATGACGATAAAAGGAGCTTTTGAAGAGGCCATCCAGGTTGTTTTATCCAGCCATTTATAACTTGATTTTTCCTTCTTGCTACCCACAACCATCACCACCATCCACACCATTACCATCCTTATCCTCCTACACCAGATCACGAACAACTACCTATACAATGGAGAAGACCAAAAACTACCACCCAGTCCAACATTATTACCCAAGTTTTGATAGGTGAACCAAGTTGCAAAGAATATGTAACACCAGCATCAAACATAAATCTTCCAAATTCAAAAGTTGTAGGCAGTATGGAAGAGTATGTGATATGCATAAGCAAGGTAGGAAGGCCATAGGGACAACCTTATGGGTCCTGGAGAAGAGTCAACCTTTTGAGGTGAAAGAGGCTCCAGGTTGTTAAAATATGAATGCACTTACGCGTGTGATGCGTATAAGTGTAATCCAAATGGGATGCACATATGGGCCTCTCCGGCCCATTGGACACTCACATGGACCCTACAGGCCTGTGTGGATGTTACTGATTTGGGGAAAATGGCCTCAAAACGCGTGAAATAGGCTCATTGGTTTATGGGCCCTAACAGGCCTGCTGGGCGATATGGGCAAATACAGCTAGATGAGCTTGTATGGGCATAATTGGTCCCAAGGTTTATTTTGGACATACTTGACCAGACGGGCTGGCCCCCCAAATTGTTTTTATCTCAGGTTTTGGGTTTGGGGTGGCCCTTTGGAGCCACTGCCCATGTTGCAGCCCGTGCCACGTCCCGCTTGGGGCCGCTTGTATCCTATGTTTTGGCCCACGCGGGGCTTTTGGGGCAGTCAAGGGATCCCACCCAGGCCCAGCCAGTCGCAAACAACGGCCACCGCTGCGGGAGCAAGGGACAGCGGCCCAGGCTCCATCCCCCTCCCCTTGCTTGCCATTGCAAGGGGGAGGTGGTGGCTGGCTGGGTTGAACCAGCCAGCAACCAACCACAACAAGGTGGTTGGTCAGGGAAGGGGGAATTTCATCACCCCCTTGCCCAAAGGATGACAAGGCCGGCCGCAAAGAGAGTGACCAGTGGTGGGGGGGATCTGATCAGCCCTCCACCATCAAATCAATGCAGAGACCAGGGGTGCTCCCCCCCCCTTTACCAAGGGGGAGGAGCAACGGGGCTGAGGGGATTTGACCACCCCCCAGCCCACTTCCATTGATGAGGCCCTGGGGTCATTGACCCCCAGGGCCCCTGGTGGGGGATTTGACCACCCCCTCCAGGGATCTGAGAGAAAGAGGGGGGGGGGACAGCATGTCCACTGGTCACACACCCCCCATGTGAGTCTGAGACCCAACCCAGGTGTGTCCTGGGTCCCACCTGGCCATTTGTATGGCCAGGGGCTGGTTGCATGAGGCAACCAGCCAGTGTGTGAGGAAATAGGACCAGTTGTAACATACAACCAGCACAGGGATTGAAAAGCACAGGGGCTGGTTCAGCCCCATTGAGGTGGAAACACCAGAAACAACCAGAATAGGCTGGTTGTAAGGGTACAGGGACTGATGCCATGTGGGCTGATCTAGCCCAAACCAAGTGACAAGGCCTGTAGAGCCTGTAGAGCTCTTTTGGGGCGGAAAATATGCCTTTTGGCTTGTTGTATCATGGGCTCACAAGAGGCCAATCTTTTTTACTTAAGGAGCTCTTCTGCCTGCTGTTTTCCATCCATTCATCATTCAATTGAATTCATGAACAATATCATCCAATGTTTTGCCCCATTGTGAGAGCCCATCAAAAGATTGTTGACACAAGGTGTCCAGAATTTCATTTGCTTTAATTACTGCTCATTTGCCTAAGCTAATTGCTGGCCATAATCATAACACATTATCAGTAACAACATCATCATTACTTCCAAGCCATCTAGACCCTTGTAACTTACTCTGGAGAACCTCAAAGACCTCAAGTTTTCCGAGAAGATTTCCTATATCCCTGATGTTAGCTCCACCAAGATAGTTCTGAACAGTCAGAATTATAATGCTTGGTCTGTCCTTATGGATAGTGAGCTGGATAACATCTGTTGTGGGGAGATAATGGATGCAGATGACACTTTGATCAGTTCAGAAGTGGAGAAAAAGTCTTATCATCCCATCCTTAGGCATCTTGATGAGAATCATGTGACATGGGTTTCCAATACTCTTTGGGAAGATGAGAGAAGGAGGGGCAGCATCCTTTGGAAGTTGCTTAAGTCCAAGTATGCTGGTGATTCTGTTCACCAGAAGGGTATAGCTTTCAATAAACTGTTCAAGTTAAAATATTCAAATTGTAAACAGTTTGTTGCAGAGGCTAGGTCTAGCATAGCCAAGTTTAATTCATCAGGACTTAACATCAATCCTGATTGTTTGTAACTCTTAATCCTTCAGAAGCTACAAAAGGATTTTTATTCTTTAGTCAGAATTATTTCTCAATTGGATCCTCTTCCTGGGGAGGAGGATGTGCTAAAAAGGATTGAAAAGGATGATCTTCAGTTCAAGCTGAAGGGGGGTTCTGAAATAGCCCTTGTTGGAAAGACTGGAAAAACTTTCAAGAAGGCAAAAAAGGATTTGTCCAAGGTCTTATGCTATAATTTTCAGAATAAGGGGCATTATTCTAAGGATTGCAAGGAGGCCAAGAAGAGGAAGAAGTCCAAAGAGAATGACAAGGAGGTCAATCTCACTACTGAAAACTTTGCAATGGTGGCATTTGATGGTCAAACAAAAATGGTTGCTGGGGAAGAAGGCCCCAACAAGAAGGCGAAAATTGATGAGGATCAAGAAATGGACTTGATTGATTGAAAGTGAGTAATCTTAACATTAAATATGAGAATTTATCAGTGACTGATAAATCTTCTTTCCTATTAGGAGGATTGAAGGAGGATGTTCTTGTTTTGATTGATTCTGGCTGTACAGATCACATGTTTTTTGAACAAAATTTATTTTCAAATCTTAGTGATTATGATGGAGTTGTAAATATTGGTCAGAAAGGCAGAACGATTCAGATTAAAGGAATTGGAAAAGTTATTCTTGCAAATCACTTGGGTTTAATAATTTCTTTTGAGAAAGTGTTCTATGTACCAGAGTTGCCTCATAACCTTGTGTCCCTTGGAGTGTTGTGGAAAAAAGGTTTCCAGATTTGTTATCTTAAAGAAGATAAGTTTGTTATTGATATGAATGGGAGAACTGTTCTTATTGGACAGGTTTGGAACAAGATTTTGTGTGCAAGCTTGTTAAAAATCTCAGCTTTGAGCACTGTTGCTCACAATAGAAGTGTCCATAAGGTAAAGGACAGCAACTGTGAGAGTTGTACCTTGGGGGCTAAGACTAGAAATGTGTTCTCAAAGAGTAGAGATTGCACTGATGTTCCTAGAGAGGAATCTTCCATTGATTTGGCAGGGCCATTCACACCGGAGTCCCTTGGTGGGGAAAGATACTTCATAAATTTAGTTGATACTGCAACTGATTATGTTTGGGTTAAACAAATTCAATCTAAGGATCAGACCACAGAGGAGGTTTCTGTAATCTTGAAAGTCTGGAAACAGAATGGTCTAATGAAGGAGATCAAGAGGGTTATCACCAATGGAGGTGGTGAATTTGTGAGTAAAGAGTTTGAGAGGTTATTGAAAGATTATGGTATCATTCATATAGTCACTACTGCAAGTACTCCACAAAATAATGGAGTAGTTGAGAGAATGAATAGGACTTTACTGGAGAAGGTCAGAACTATTATTTCTCAATCTGGTCTACCAAAGTTCCTATGGGCTGAGTTGATGTGCACAGTCAGTCTGTTGCATAACATTGTAAGTGTTAATGGGAAGAGTCCTGATTATCAGTTTTGGAAGTTGTACCCCAAAACATCACACCTAAGAAAAATTGGTTGCTTGGTGTATTATAGTGTCCATCATAATGAGATGGTTGGAAAATTAGACCCTAGAGCCAGAGAAGGGGAACTTGTAGGCTATGATTTAATCATTAAATTGCATAGGATCTATTGTCCAGGGACAAGAAAGGTTATCTGTAGTAGGGATGTAAAATTTGATGAAAGTACCTTTCCACTCAAAAGGATTGAAGATGTTGTTGTGAATAAGTCTTAGCAAGAAATAGAATTAGCAACTATTTCAACAGCAAAGGCTGAGGAACATGTGGTTCCAGAAGATGAAGAGATGGGAGACGTGCCACCAGAGGGTTCAGTGCCCGCTTCAGGGGAGTCTGTTAATTTGGAACCTGATGAGCCTCCACCTCCAGTAAGAAGGAGTGGCAGGGTTAGAGTACCAGTTGATAGGTACAGGAATGGAAGTACCATTATTCTGCCGCAGGATATGAGGAAGATAAATTTCAGGAACAGTGTATGCTCAACAAAATCCTGGAGTTGAGTTCAGAAATGGGTAACAGGGTTAACCCAAATATCTTTGGCCAAGCTATGAATTCTGATGAGAGAGCCAACTGGAAGAGTGCTATTTTTGAGGAATTTGATTCTCTAGAAAACAATAGTTTCTTTGAAGTGGTTAAGCAGGATTTTGTTCCAAAAGGAAAGACCATTGTGGGGTCTAGATTGGTGTTAAACAAGAAATTTGACACAAATGGAGTTTTGAAAAGATTCAAAGCTAGATGCATTACACAGGGATTCAAGCAGAGAGAGGGTATTGATTACCAAGAAATTTTCTCAACAACTGGAAGGCTTTCCACCTTCAGGTACATCATTGCTCTGGCAGTGGAGTTGGTAGAAGAAATCAGACAAGCTTATTTTGTAACAGCCTACTTGAATGCAAAAATTGGGGAGGAGGAGACTGTTTATATGTCAATGCCTGATGTTTTTTGTGAATGGTTAGTAGAGACTAAACCAGAAACCATGAATAAAATCTGTGTTAGAAGTTTTCTTTCAGCAGATAAAGGGGAATATGTCCTCAAGCTGTGTAGATCCCTTTATGGATTGAAGCAAGCAGATAGATTGTGGTATAATACCATGAGTGAGAAACTGATACAGATTGTTTTCAAGACTTCTGAGGCCAACCCTTGTCTTTTTTTAAGAAAGGATGCAATTTTGTTTGTATGGGTTGATGACATTATCATCATTGTAAATGGTAAAGAGAGAGTCATGGAGACACTCAAAAAGGAATTCAAGATAAAAGATCTTGGTCTGGCGCAACAGGTCCTAGGAATGAAAGTCAGTAAGAGCAAGAATGGTATTAATTTAGACCAGAGCCATTACGTGGAAGCTCTTCTTGAGAAATATGGCTTAGAGGATGCAAAGGATTTTGGTACTCCTATGCAGTCAAACTTTTATTTAGAGAAGTCTAGAGATGAGGAGTATCTGGAGTTTGCTCAATCTGGTAATGACTACAGGTCATCTATTGGATTGCTTAATTATTTGGGGCAGTGTACAAGGCCCAATATTGCTTTTGAAATTGGTGTCTTGTTGCAACACTTAGAGAAGCCAAGCATGAGGCCTTGGTCAGCGTTTAAGAGAATTATGAGGTATCTTAAAGGAACGCACAGTCTGGGACTTTTGTTTACAAAGTCAGCAAACTTTGATTTGGTTGGTTATTCCAATGCAAGTTGGGCAGATGGTAACACTAGGGAATCAACAAGTGGTTTGGTATTCTTCTTAGGTAAGAATCTGGTCTCATGGATGTCCAAGAAGGTGTTGGCAATAAGTCTTTCATCAACAGAGGCTGAGTATAGAGCTTACTTAGCAGCTTCGCAGGAAGCAAAATGGTTGAGAAAAGTCTTAGAGGATACAAATAAACCACAAGGGTCTGCATTGTTGTATTCTCATAACCAGAGTGCCATTGCGTTGGGGAAAAATCAAGTGTTCCATTCATGAACAAAACACATCAACTTTCACTATAACTATATTCGCCATGCAGTTAACTGCAAAGAGATTGTGTTGAGGTACATGCCCCCTGGAGCAATGATTGCGGATATCTTGACTAAAGCTATAGATAGGAACAGGCATCAAGGCTTTGTGACTAATATGTGAATGTCACCCCTTTTGGATTAAGGGGGTGTGTTAAAACATGTATGCACTTTTGCGTGTGCTACGTATAAGTGTAATCCTAATAGGATGCACATATGGGCGTCTCCAGCCCATTCAACACTCACACAGACCCTAGGGGCCTGTTTGAATGTCACTGATTTGGGGAAACTCGCCTCAAAACGCGTGAAACAGGCTCATTGGTACACAGGCCCTAACGGGCCCGGTGGGGGATATGGGAACATACAGCCAGATGGGCTTGTATGGGCATAATTGGGCCCAAGGTTTATTTTGGACATACTTGGCCAGACGGGCTGGCCCGCCAAAGTGTGTTTATCTCAGGTTTTGGGGCCGCCGCCCGTGTTGCAGCCCGTGCCACAGCACCCTTGGGGCTGCTGCTTGTTCCGCGGCCTGCTTGGGGCTGCTTGTATCCCTCGGTTTGGCACACGTCGGGCTGTTGCGGCGGCCGAGGGATCCCGCGCAGGCCCAGCCAGTCGCGAACAATGGCCACTGCCGCGGGAGCAAGGGCCAGCGGCCCTGGCTCCATCCCCCTCCCCTCGCTTGCCATTGCAAGGGGGTGGGGGTGGCTGGCTGGGTTGAACCAGCCAGCGACCAACCGCAACAAGGCGGTTGGTCAGGGCAGGGGGGATTTCATCAACCCCTTGCCCAAAGGATGATGAGGCCGGCTGCAAGGAGAGCAACCTGCGGTGGGGGGGATCTGATCACCCCTCTACCATTGAATCAATGCAGACACCAGGGGTGCTCTCCCCCCCCCCTTTACCAAGGGGGAGGAGCAATGGGGCTGAGTGGATTTGACCACCCCCCAGCCCACTTCCATTGACAATGCCCTGGGGGTACCAACCCCCAGGGCCCCTGGTGAGGGTATTTGACCGCCCCCACCAGGGATTTGAGAGAAAGAGGGGGGGGGACAGCATGTCTGCTGGTCACACCCCCCCATGTGAGTCTGAGACCGGACCCAGGTGTTTCCTGGGTCCCACCTGGTCATTTGTATGGCCAGGGGCTGGTTGCATGAGGCAACCAGCCAGTGTGTGAGGCAATAGTACCAGTTGTAACAGACAACCGGCCCAGGGATTGAACAGTACAGGGGCTGTTTCAGCCCCATTGAGGTGGAAACACCAGAAACAACCGGAATACGCTGGTTGTAAGGGTACAGGGACTGATGCCATGTGGGCTGATCTAGCCCAAACCAAGTAACAAGGACTGTAAAGCCTGTAGAGCTCTTTTGGGGCGGAAAATTTTCCTTTTGGCTTGTTGTATCATCAACTCACAAGAGGCCAATCTTTTGTACTTAAGGAGCTCTTCTCCCTGCTGTTTTCCATCCATTCATCATCCAATCAAATTCATCAAAATATCATCCAACGTGTTGCCCCATTGTGAGAGGCCATCAAGCAATTATTGACACAAGGTGTCCAGAATTTAATTTGCTTTAATTACTGCTCATTTGCTTAAGCTAATTTCTGACCATCATTATAACACAGGTGATGATGCCATGACTGTGGGCTATTCCTCCAGGCTGGATGAATCATCAGGTAAGTCTTGCCAGATTGCTACATTGAAGGTGTTTTAGTGCTGATATGGGTTTGGTTGTTTTAATGATGCAGGAAAGGCTGAAGAAGATGCAGGAAAAAAGAGTAAAATTGCGTAGAACCAGGCATTTGGCAATAGATGGTACGTCAAAGCATCAAGAGGCATTTATGAGTTGGGGAACCTCTCACATAGATTTGGATGATGAAGTTGTAAAGGTCTTGTCAAAGTGGCTTAGAAATAGAGATGCAATTGAATCCTTCAAACCCATCAAAGGGGGTTGTCAAAGCATCAAGGACGTTGAAGAAGCAGTTCAAGGTTTGACCAGTCAAAGCGTCAAAGCAACCAATCAAAGCGTCAAAGGTGGCCCTCAAAGCATCAAACCAATCCGTCAAAGTGTTGAGGGTCAAACCTTCAAAGCGGTTTGTCAAAGCATCATGGGTCAAATGATCAAACCTTTGGATAAAATCTTCAAAGAAAGCCCTACAAGCGTTGAATTTTGGCCTGTCAAAGTTCTGTGTCAAACCATCAAAGAAAGGAGGAAGACAAGGATGCCAAGGGAAGTTTGGAGATGGAGTTGATTGAAATGGGAGATGGTATAGAAATTCCAAAACATATAGGTAAAGGAAAAGAGAAAGAATTCATTGTCAAAGAAGGGGGCAGATCAGATGACTCTCTAGAGTTAGAAGATTTTAGAAGAAATATGAAAGACTTGGAGGTGAATATTAAAATTGTAGAAGATAGAAGAAATAGAAAGAAGGGAACTGAGAAGAGGAGTGATTCAGATATATGGTTGGAGGAATTTGAAAATGGGGAAAGTTTGTTGGAGATGATGGAAGGAGATAGATTAAGAGAAGATTCAGTATTAAATGAAGACCAAGTAAACCAATCTTTAGAGGTTTAAAGTAGGAATTCAAGGATTTCAAACTCTAATCTGCAGAAGTTCTTGAAGAAAGGATGGGGTAGTTAAATAAGGAAAGCAAAGTATGGGTTTTTAGGGGCTAGGAAGAAAAAGGTTTTAGAGATAAAGAGAAGACTAGCTGATGTTTTAGCTTTAGATGGTCATACTTTTGACATGGGGACTACTGTAAGAGGACCTAATTCTTATCAAGTTGAAAAATTGAAGCTATTAAATACATGGATGACCAGATTAAAATAATTAGAAGAGTTCATGTGTGAATCTTTTTGAAGATTTTTTTATAAGGTTTTTATTTTTATTTTTATTATCCTTTTTTTATCCTTTATATATATATATATATATTCCTTTTGTTATTTTTTTCTATCTTCATTTATTTTATGTTATATTATCTTTTTTTGAAGAAAATATTGATTGTCTTTTTCCTCAGTAGAAAAAAAGGAAAAGAAAATGGATTATATCATATGCTTGAAAGATATTTATTTTTATATATAAATTTTTTTTGAAGAGTGGATTTGATTTATTTATTTTAAGGATGATTTTGGTTTTGAGGGATAGAGTGTATGGAAATCTTGAAGTAAGGTAGGAAAGTTGGTAGGATTAGGGTGAGGTTCCCCAGTGCTGCATTTCTCATCATTTTGGAAGCCTTTCCATTCAACTAATTAAATTAATTTCCCCCTCTTGAGTCTTTAGTCAAGTATCTAAGACACTTCCCATTCTTCTTCCCCATGAATTTGACTGGTTCAGTTGGTGGTTTGTGTCTTGAAGAAAGTGAGTTTTCCTGATAGGGCTTGAGTAAGGAGGAGTGGAACACAGGGTGAATATTGGACCATTGTTGAGGAAGTTGAAGCTTGAATGAATTTTCACCAATAGGTTCTGTAATCAAAAAAGGACCTAACCATTGTTCTGAAAGCTTATGAGTTGGAAGATTAGTTTTGATATTTTTAGAAGAGAGCAAAAATTTGTTTCAAACAGAAAATGAGGCAGGAAAATCACTTCTTTCAGTTCATCATATCTATTATAAGTTTTGATTGACTTTTCCAGTTCAACTCCTAGTTGTTAGCTTGCTACTATTGCAGAGAAAGCTGCAAAAGTAACAAAAATAATATGAAAATAATAATATTAAAATTGAATTAAGAAGGAGTAGTAAACCCATGAATATCATTTCAGAAATGTATTCTCCACCAAAAATTAGGTAGGGTCACTCACTGACCCCACCCTTGAAATCCAACTCCTTATATTTTTAAATAATTTAGAAAGGAAAGACCAAAATACCATGGCACCACTATGGTACTCTTTTGGCCAATTCAATACTTCACACGTATTTTCACGTATAGGTTTCACACCTCAAATTCAGTCAGAATTGAGGTGTTGTGTATATTTTAGGAGTCACAGACAGAAATGTGTTCTGTCACAATTCCTGCACGCAGCTGCTGCAGGCAATACACCCGCGCGTGGCTGAGCTACAGCACTGCCACCCTGTCAAAATACCCTGGGAAGCCGTGTCAGAAGCCCTGGTTCTCTGAAAAGTACGCAGCCGCGGGACTACAGGTTGACAAAGTGACAGGCGGCCTGCAAAACCTAGGTACTGCGCAAACATGCTACAACCTACATGGGAACATTCTACATATGTAATAAATGTTCCTGTGAATAGTAGATAGTTTAAAAATAAATTAAATTATATAAAAATACCTGAATAACCTTTATACGTATTTTTTATTAATATAATGAAAAATACCAAAAATGTCGAAAATAAGATAACTACTATTTGTAAAAATATATTAAAATAATTTCATATACAATTATGAGAACTTTAATATATCAATATTTTCGTGAAATACTAAGAAACTCAATGATGTAGGAATATTAAATGAGTTTTCATAAATTATATTTTTTAAGTAATTATTTTTAGTAAATCAACTGTATTTCAAAAATAAGGAGTAAAATCAATATCACAATTTTACTCCAATCAGTTTATACATAATGAGAACCCACCTGACATCAGATTACCCGTAGGAAATTTCTATTAAAATAATTATTAAAATACTGGGAACATATACTAAGGATAATTAATTAATAATCCATAATATGGACAGATTAGTGTTATTCACACGTCCAAAACATCAATTAAAAGGTAGAATAATTCCCATACCCTGTGGAATTAGATACTACCCGTGCTATAGCACATAGAAAATATGACAGGCTACCACTGGTACCCTGCTAGCCTTAGTGTCTGTTCCTTTGAGTCCCTGTATCCCTCAGAAGGACAAAATTGGGACTCAAAGAGCTATAAATAAGGAGCTCTTTTGAGGATATTAATACCCAGAGAACCAGTTATATTTACATCCAGAAACCGTGCCAAGGTAATAAAATAATTATAAGAGATAATTCAGTGATTCATGGCTTTATTCAGATCAATAATATCCGCCCCCAAACCTTTTTATCAATTTAAAATTCTGAATGACCTTATAACCTCAGTAAACAGGTTTAACCCATCAGTGCACATCCCAAACAGGTACCCAAAGGATTTAATAATATACCAGTGATTCTTATTATCCTTTCTCTGTTGTGGCAGCTTGGTTACAAAGCCCTGCCACTCCACCGTTTACTTTATATACATATTATCTTTGGGCAATATATCCTTTAAGAATATAAATTAAAGGTTCCAAAGTAACCAGGTCTATGTGTTTTCAAACTGAATTCCCTGAAGAGAGCTGTTAAAGATCCCCAATAGAATTGTGGCCCCTCTGTTAATGTATTTAATAATCAATTTATTAGTATTGATTTATAACATTAAACCATATCCAAACCAATCAACCTTGCAATAAGCTTTATCCAAATATTTTATGGATTTTTGCTGCATTTATTGAATAATATATTTATTATTTATTCTATCACCTCTGGTAGCTAAAGGATAGCAAGGATCTAGGCATCCAGGCTGCTGACACTAACTGTTTCTGATTCTGGTTAATCTGAGTTATGTAGTGGCTGGAAGGTTGGTTGTCAACTACATGGAGGCTTGCAAAGTTGGGTTGTTGACCATAAATGGTGAAGAATTGAGATTGCTTAGTAGAACTGTGAGTGGAATTGTTGTAAGCAAATTCAGCATGAGGGATCCAGGTATTCCACTTGTCTTGGTAATAGCTGACATACATCCTAAGAATTTGCTCTAGGATCTTATTTACCCCTTCTGTTTGGCAATCTGTCTCAGGATGGTAAGCTGTGGAAAGATTTATTTTTATCCATAATTTTTCACATATATTTTCCCAAAAAGAAGAAGCAAATAAATATCCTCTGTCACTGACAATTTCATTTGGGAGTCCATGTTTATTAAAGAAATGAGATATTAGAAGGTTAGCCAACTCCACAGAGGACATATCATTTCTTGTTCTAATCAAGAGACATTTTTGAAAAGCAATCAACTACCACAAGGATTGAGTCAAATCCATTGGATAGTTAAATTTGTAAGATAAAGTCCATAGAGAGTGATTTCCAGGGAGAATCTGGAATTGGTAAGGGTTGGAGGATTCCAAACTTCTTTTGGTGACTGGGTTTTTTTCTGCTGAAAAGTTAAAAAGAAGAAACCCAATCTTTGATAAAGGCAGTCATATTTTCCCAGTGGAAGTCTCTTCTGACTAGATCAATTGTTTTTTCTTGTCAAGGGTGACCAGAGAGAGGAGAGTTCTTTTGTTTTCAAAGTGTTTCAAGTTTAAGTTTTTTGTCTTCTTTGGGGATTGCAATTCTATTTTGAAAGATAAGGAGTCCAGTGTCTGTATCCATAAGATAACTCTTTGCTTGTTCCTTTTTATGTAACTTCTGAATAATCTGTTGGGTTTATTTGTTGGAGATCAGGGATTGAATTAAGTTTTCCAATTGTCCATCAACCTGTTTAGTAGAAATAAAGAAAATTCTAGAAGTTTCAAATTCAGTCTGTTTCAAGAGTTGTTTGACATTTGCTAGATTATTTTCTGCATAGGTCATCCCCCCTAGGGATAAACATTGTCTCAACGTGACAAGACATCAGGAACTATGGAGTGCTATCCAGGTCTTTAGAGTATATTAAAGTCAAATTCAGATAGAGACTCAGCCCAAAGGGCTTTTTAATGGGTCAAGACTTTGGATTTCATAAAATATTTTAGAGACAAATGATCAGTGAGAGCTTCAAAAGGAGTGGAAACAATGAGAAATTAAGCTCTCCAGATCTTGATAGCCCATAAAATGGCTAGGATTTCTTTATTGTGGATTTCATAGTTCAGTTCAGCACTACCCAATCTTCTGCTTTGAAAAGAAATTGGGTGTTTGGATCCATCAGGTGATACTTGGGTGAGGACAGCACCTAGGTAATTGTCACTAGCATCAGTATCCAAAACGTTTTGCAAAGAAAATTCAAAATTTCTGAGAATAGGAGCCTTGTTAAAGGCTAGTTTTAGGTCCTCAAACTGCTGCAGAGCCCCTGGGGACAAAGGAAAGATGGGTTCTGAACCAGTGAGAGCAGTGAGGAGATATACATTTCTGGAATAGTTAATGATAAACCTGCAATAAAAATTAGAAAACCCCAAAAACTTTTGCAAGGCCTTTTTGTTTGTTGGTGCTGGCCAATCCAAGATCTTTTGGACCTTGGAGTTGTCCATTTTAATACCATTCTTGGAGATAAAGTAGCGTAAGTAGTCCACTGAGGAGGCATGAAATTAATACTTTGAAGATTTTGCATAAAGGTTTTGCTTCCAAAGCCTGTCCAAGACTTCACACACATGAGCTGTATATTTTTTTAAGTTTTTGGAAAAAATAAGTACTTCATTGAGGTATACCACCACACAGATGGTTAGAAGGTCTCAAAAAATTTCATTAACAAGACATTGGAAAGAGGCAGGAGCATTTGTCAGTCCAAATGGCATAACCAAACATTCAAAACTCTCAAACTGAGTTCTGAATTCTGTAAGATGTTCATCCCCTTTTTTGATTCAAAGAAGATTATTAGCACCCCTGAGATCACTTTTTGAGAAAATGGTAGAACCGGAGAAGACTTTCAATAAGTGAGTCATGGGAGGAATAGGATAACAATTCTTTCAAGTAACAGCTTTAAGCTTGTAATAGTCAAAACACAATTGCAAAACACCATCCTTCTTTTTCAAAAAGAGGACAGGTGCTCCAGGGCTTGAAGTGCTGGGGAAAATGAAACCTTTCTCTATATTTTCTGCTATATAGGCTTTTAGTGCCTCCTTCTCATGGTGACTGAGGAAGTAGATAGGCCCAACTGGAGGCAAAGGGCCTTCCAGTTTGATATGTTTATTGTAAGGACAATGAGTAGGGAGTTTATCAGCTTTGACCTTGGAAAAAACATCTCAAAAGGCATTATAAGCTTCTGGGAATCTCTCCATCACTGTTTCAATTTCATCAGTTTCCTCATCTTCACCTAAAACTTCTGCAATAAACTGCGTTGGGTCAGAGTCAGAAGTGGAAATAATCATACAGAATATTTGAATGGATAGATCATCCTCCATATCCTCCAAGAATTTAAGAGAATTTCCAAAGAATATCCTGTTCACAGAAGTGATTGTTGAGCTCAAGGGAAAGTGTTTTGAGTGCATAGATTATGAAAAGGGAGCAGGAGAAGTGACCTTCAGGTTCACTGGCGGAAGGTGAGTAGTGGACAAAAAGAGTTCAACAGAAGGGGAATGATCCAAAGTTGGTTGGTGCCTTGGGGTTATCAATCCAGTTGCCAATTTACCTCTGTGTTCCGGAAATGGAGGAAGTCAATACCTAGAATAATGTCTTCTTTTGGGGGAGTATTGACAACCAAGAAATCCCATTCTAAGTTGGGAAAGGAAGGTAATGAAAATTTGAAGGAAACCTTGTGAGTGATTTCATGGGAAGGTGAGTAAGAAGTACTGAAGTTTAATAAGAAAATAGGAGTGGTCAGAGGTTTGGGAGAAATAAAAAAATTTGCAACCATAGATTTGGAAATAACGTATTGAGTTGTTCCAGAGTCAACAAGTACACTATAGGCCTGATTATTGAGCAAAAAAATGAAATGTAAGTCTTTAGTAGGGAGGTTAAAGGCTTTCCCTTCCAAAGTTTGCACTCAAATATTTGAGTCTTTTCCCTGTTTGGATTTAGCAGGAATGGGCTTCTGACCAGGTTTGAAATCTGGATGCTTCCTGCAGAGGCTGAATTTGTGAGCACCTCCACAATAGTTACAAAAACCCTCTGTTTCTCTTCTAGCATTCTCATCAGCCTTGAGGTGTCCATCTTTACCCACATTGGGATTTGGATGATAATTTGGAGCAGGATTAATAAGTGGAGCCTTTGCTTTTCCCTGGAACCTACCTTGTTGGCCGGCCTGTTGAGGTTTCGGAGGATTTGGAAAACTGGGTCCAGCTCTTGAGGTTTGATGGGAATTTTAGGAATTTTCCTAGATCCTTTCATGGTAGCAAGTATCATACTTGAGGACAATGTCCATTAGGTCTTGCAAGGTTTCTTGAGGTGCATCATAACCAGCTAGTTGGTCCAGTAGTCTGGCTGGGATTCCCTGTCTAAAATGAAAAAAAGAAAGCTTTATCACCCCATCCAGAGAACTTAGTCATAATTTTCCAAAACTGAGTGATATAGTTAGTGTCATAACCAGTATCTTTCATTTTAAGGAGGGTTAACTCCTTCTCAGCACGTTGGATTTCCAGAAAATCCCCAAAAAGGGTATGGAGCTGCTGAGTGAAGAAAAACCAAGAGTTAAGTAGAAAATCTGGCTCATGATTACCAATGCGAGTAATATAAGGCTGGCTCCATCAACTGGAATTTCCTGTAAGGTAAGAGACTGTAAATAATACTTGATTTATTTCATTAGCAAAAACCCTTTCATCATTAGCAAAGATGAGTTCACAAGCTTGGAGGAAGGGTCTGAGCTTGGTTGGGTTTGTCCCATCAAAATTGTCTGGGGCATTGACAGATGGAGATTTAAAGTTAGTAGAAGGTTCATGGTCAGCAGGTTTAGAGAGATGGGTCATTGCAGTGGTCACTTTCTGAAGAATGGCCAGCAGGGCAGGGTCAGTTGAAGGGCCCTGAGAGGTGGAAGGAAGTTTGGTAGCTGGGGAAGATGAAGGGATTGCTTTCAAATCAAAATTTGGGCTAGGGTTACCCTCTGGAGAGGGTGAATCCAGGCCACTCAAGATTCTGGAATCAAATGCTGAGTCCTCATCCTCATCCTCATCTTCTTCTCCTCCTGGAATTGGGACCATGCTGGAATCATAATCAGGAGATTCCAACAAATTGTAGCCTGGATTTGGGAACTGTCTTGTAACTCTGTGGAGGGTAGCATTGTTAGAAGAAGGGATAGTAGAAAGAGATACTTGGGGGATAGGATCCAGTAAGCGAGAAAACATAGGAGTGGAAGTGGTAGCCACTGGTGCTGGTAGGTTAGAAAAGGTTCTACCTTTTCCAAAGGCTCTGGGGGTAGAAGGGCCAGTAGGTTCAGTGATACCTCTCCCTCTGGAGCTACGGGTGGCAGCTGGGCTAGAGATGTGAGAAAAGAGAGCATTTTGTGGAGGAATTCTTATTTCTAAGAACAATTAGTTACCCAAAGGTAGTTCTTCATCTAGAACAAGAAAAAAATGATTGAAAAAGATTATACCCAAATACTTTAATTATTGGTTGAATTATAAGTCAAAGAAGTTTGTATGAGGGTTGAAGTAAGAAGTCAAAGTGTCAAAGTAAGGCTTCAAAGTGATGAAGTGTCAAAGCAAATGTCAAATGTGTTGAAGAAAAAAAATCAAATCATCAAAGCAAAATTTTGAAGCGTCAAAGAGGGACTTAGAAAATGGAAATTTGGGGGTTTAATGAAGGATTTATAGCAGGATAAGGGATAAAATGAAAATAACAACAACTCAATAGCCCATTTAAAGGCTGTGAAAGGTAATAAAGAAAAAAAAAATTGACACAACTCAATAGAAAGATTTGATGCTGTCTAAATAGGTTAAGGATTGTTGGTGGTGAAGAAGGGATTATTGGGGAAGAAATCAGTTTAATGTCACAAGAGATTCTGACATGCAAGCAGGGCTTGGCACAGAGGGGACTCTACTCTCAGTAGGCTTGGGGGAAAGGATACTTGAAGATGCTACAAGGAGCAGAGTAGGACTGAATTGAAGATAAGGGTTCTGATGACACTTGCTGGGATGGATTCCTTGTAAGAATTAGTAAACTGATTTCTTGAGGAACAATCAGGAAGAAGGAAGAGGAGGCCAGTTTAAATAGACAAGAGGTTGAAGCTACAACACAGGTACATGTGATTGGGGCTCAGACTACATGTGTGATGTCATGGGAACAGTCTAGGTAACAGAGAGGGCTGATCAGGTATGCTACTACATTAAGTTAGGCTGCTTCTACATTGGGGCAAGGTTACAGGTCTTGGCTGTCTAATTTGGGAGAGTAAAGTTGAAGGATGTACAGTGTACATGAAGTTCATGGCAAAATGTACTAAGTAGAGCAAGTATGTAATACAATCTGCAAGAGGATGTACATAAGGATTCCTAAATGATAAACCATGACAGAGTATGGGTTAGACAGATTCAATAAGGTTAGAGTATGTGCAGACCTGGGAGATTAAGTATGTGCAAGCCTATAGTGTCTATCTGCATGATATATGAGGTTAGACCATATGTAGATATGTATTGCTTGAATATCCTGAGGTATATAGTTACTGGAGACATATTGATATAAGTCTCCTGAGCCTTGAGGTTGAAGTTCCTTGGGAAGTAGATCAGGAATGAGGGTTAGATTGGGTTTGCTGAGGTTAGATTCTGGGGTTAGACTGGGCTAGGTGTCAGTATGAAACTGAGATACCTGTGCATATCTTGAAATTCATGCAGAATTGTTACTTTCCAAAAAGATAAGGATTTTAAGGAAAAACCCAGGGATTACCAATGAAAAATTTTGTATGATTCCTTCTCAGTGAAATGGTAGGTCTATTCTGGTGCCTTTTATATATGGATTAACTGCTTTCACCCACATTCCTTTCAGGATAGAAGGCTTTGGGGTATTTTTTATTTCATCTTTCATGCTTCATGCAAGGTGCTTCCATGTTTAAAGTACAACATGGGTTGGGTATCATAAATCTTTCAACTTCTTGAAAAAGATTTGCCTAGGTGAATTAATAATTTATATCTTCAAAAATAATAATCTCACTTTGTTCAGATATTTTTGGTTGGGAATAATGGGGAAGAACTACCAATATGTGAGCATGAGGCAGACCTATATCCTGGAATTATATAAAACTATTTATTCCAATTTTAAATGCAAATATTATATCTGATGCTTTTGATATTAAAACATGTGTTACTGTATCTGGATAATTTATGGAAAGGGTTGGCCATTTAATTGATGAGATGGGTTTTGGGTCCACTACTGAGAATGTGTGGACCTGTGATTTTTTATCAAAGAATCATGTCTTCTATTTTGAGAATTTTCAGAAACAGAATAGTTTCTTGATGGTGATGAATCCATAACCAATTTCTGAGTTGAGGGTTGAGGGATAGTTGGTGATTAAGATCAGGATGATTATATGTGGTTGGATTTTTCAAGTATGTGATTCATTGTGATTCAAGATGAAAGAAACTTAGGAGGTTCTTCTATGTAGATTATTAAGATGAATCATTGTATTTATGCAGAGGAATCATGGACATAAAAAATGTAGCTTGTGGTTTGGCAATATGAGGAAATGCAATAGCAGGTGGTATTTATGTAGAACAACTTACACCCAAGCTCCTACATGTTACACTGAAGGTGATCTTTTTGATCAAATAACCCTTTTACACTGTTGTGTGTTACATTTATTGCAGTTCCTTGATGTTAAAATAAAGGTGCTCACCTCGGTTACATCCCCCTGTTACACTGAAGGTGTTCTGGTTATAGGAACATACTTGCAAATTTATGTATGTACATGGGTTTGTGTAATACTTGGGAAAAAAAAACACAAATAAGGCAGTAACCCATTGGCATGCCCCAGGGCCAGGGTTTGGGATGGCTTACCAAGATTTTCCAAAGTCCCGGGGTATTTTTAGTCACCAACAAACTGCCATGATTACCACTATCCAGACAATATCCTCAACAACTTTGACAAGTTTTTGAGGCGCAAGCTAATTTTTCATCCTTGTTGCAATGAATTGGGCCCAGAAAAAATTCATTTAGGCGCTGGGAAGCGGGTAGGGATGGGTCTCATCATTGTCCCTTCCACGGATCCCTGCTTAATAAGGACAGGCTTCAAGGGCTTTATGCAGAGCAAATTTTCAGTTAGAAACACATTATCTGGTGAAAATTTTAAATGTTTTAAAATACTATGAATGATAAAAACATATTCTTTTGCATTGGTTTTCAGAATTATTGCACATTTAATTTAATTTTCTTTGATATTTGAATATTAACCTTTTTAAATTCCAAGAATGGAAGTTTATTCAACCCGTGAACTTGTCAGAGAAAAACCATGATTTTGGTTGTCCAATTTGAGTTTACTCCATTCATCTGAAGCAATCTAGGTTATATTGAAAATTGGATGAGTTTGATTGATTTGGAAGATCAGTTCTTCAAATTCAATTAATTGGAGGGGTTGATGAAACTGTTTAAACTTCTTGGACATTGGTGTAAAGCATGCAGGCTAATATAGTGCTTTTGATTCACCAAGGAAATATTGTAAGGCTTGTGGAAAATTATTTCCAGAGATTTCTAAGAGGGCCCTGAGATTTGAAACTCAGAAAAATTTTGAAATAAAGGCAATCTCCAGTTGACCTGCTCAGCAGGAAAAAATATGGCAAGTCCTCTTGAAAAACACCAAAAATTTCCCTTGATTACTGAACAAGGTGATTTTTTACAGAGGTCTTCAACAACTGTCTCATCAGTTTTTTGATTGAGAAAGACCAGCAAGTGTGGGAAGGACCAAATTTATCAATAAAATTGGCCTGATGAAAGTTCATATGGTGATTGGGGGCCAGGTGTTTATCTGAAAATGGGATTAGGCTACTTTTGATGTACTTTCAAAGATGAAGCCTATACTGTTAAATTTTCTGTTTCTTTATATATTTTTTGATGGAAATGTTTAACAGAGAGAAAAAGTAAGAAAAATGATGCATGAGAGATTTCAAGGCCACAAATCCATAATTACAAAATTTTGGAAGGGTGAGAGGGGGCTGTATGGTGAAGAAGTCACACCATTCATTGGCTTTGAGTTGACCAAATGATGCCTTACCAAGGGCTTTTAAGTATCTTTTGATTCAAGGGTAAATGTGAATATTTTGATTTGATTTATTAAAAAATAATACTTGATGGTCAAAAAATCAGTTTCCTTCAGATGTAGGAACCCACTTGCCACCCCAGTGTTTTCCCACAAGGAAGGGGAAAAATCACCATTTCTGGAATTGGTAGTGCTACTAAATAGGATATTTCAAAAGTTTGTACCTTCAAATTCTTCAGCATGGCTGGCTGGCCATTTATTTGATGCAGTATTAGCCCAAGCAATGAACTGATGAAGCTCTCTACTCCAAAAGCCTTTGGGCTCTGGAACATCATCAACATCCAATCTGAGCCGCAAAATCTAAGAATTCAATTTTAGTAGGTCCAAGAGAGAATTTTGCATGGATTCAAAACTTTTCATTCCAGAAATTAAAGTAGGACAGATCTAGAAAAACATATTTTGGACACCATTTTGTTGGATAATTGTCTCATGAGGCTGTAAATTAGGTGATTTTTGAGAATTATTTGCTCAATATTGGTGGTGATTAAGGCTTCTTGGAGGCGAACTGCCAGAATTAATTTGTTTATATCCTTCTTCTCCAGCAAGGATTAATAGGATATCAAGGTTGCACTTGGGGCAGAAAATACCAGCATCAACAGAAGAGCTTGAACATGATAAACAAAGACAGGTAGAAATGCTTCCAAAACCAACTGAACCAGTGGGTAACTGACTTTTCTTGATAGATAGATTCCATGGTCCCATAAGAATTTAATATTATTTTAAATAGGTCTCAGGATGCAGTTGATTTAAAAAAGATATTATTCCTTGAATCCAGTTTTAATCCCAAGCAGAGATATATTTTCAGGTTGATAGGAGAGTGAAATTAGAAGGCTAATTAAAAACATGATGAGTAAATTGATCAAGGCATCTTTTGCAGCTGTTCAGTTACCAAGGATTGATATCATCAGAAAAAATGACTAAGTTTAAATTTTGGTCAGTGAATTTTTGACCTTTAGGGCCTCTGGAATTGTTTTCACATTATGGAGTAATGATTTTAATTCATATTGGCCATTAGATTGTTTGAAGATGAATTGGCTGTAAATCTGATATAATCACCATGGATACAACAGATGGACCTAAAGGCAGGTTTAGCACCTGGGATGGTGAATTAAATCTATTTTTCCTTTTTTGAGGATTTGGATTCAAAAATCAAATTGATTCCTGAATGGTCTCAAAAGATTTCTGTGGAATATTTATGAAATGTATGAATTAAAAAATTTTTACATAACAGGAAGAACTGTGAATTTTTGCATTCATTTTGAATTCCATATTTTTTTTACCACTTTTAATAAATTTTGAGCAGAGCTGTTATATGAAAATGTTTTTTTGATTGGTATCAATCTTCATAATTACATTTTATAAATTATATTAAAAAAAGGAAATTCACTTATTAGGGTGTATCAGAGTTAGCAAACCTGCCATTAGAAAAAAGCTATTTATTTTGACCAAACACACCATTTTGAATTGCGGGTTTCTGAAATACACATACCCCCTAACTAGTGTATTTCAAAATGTTCTTTTTCATGGAAATGGCGGATTTCAAACATCAAATCCACCATTTATGCATCATCATCCGTCCAACATCTATCACATGCAAAAAACCCATCCACACCTCCACATTGGAAAATCCATACCAATCCCATCTCCATTGCTTCAAACACATCCCATCATCATCTCATCACCCCAAATCACATCACCATCTTTCTCAACATTTCCAATCAAACTTCCTGGCAGCAAGTTGAAAACACAAAAAAGCTGGCTGAACTTTTTTGATTATTTGACTCTGATTCAGAATCCAATTTGGAATCAACTTGGTTACCTTTGAATTATATATTGTAAAAGCAATACATGGTTCCAAGAATACATACTCTCCACAACCCTAAGTATGAAAGGCAAAAGCTTCATCTCCTCCCAAAATTAAGCTTCCAGGAATTATTCAAACATAATTTGCCTTCATTCATGAACCTTTTGGGGATGATTGAAGACCACTACATCTTCCAGAAAAATTCTTGGAATCCTCAACACAATCCAGCCATCCAATTTTATTTTTCTCTTTGTATATTTTGACCAAATTGAAATGGAGAAGAAATTCATTAATTAGAAATTTTATTCTCAGTTGGTTATGGAACTGTTAAAATACGTATGCACTTACGCATGTGCTACGTATAAGTGTAATCCAAATGGGATGCATATATGGGCCCACCTGGCTCATTGGAAACTCACATGGACCATATGGGCCTGTGTGGATGCCACGGATTTGGGGAAACTGGCCTCAAAACGCGTGAAACAGGCCTATGGGTGCACGGGCCTTAACGGGCCCAGTGGGGTATATGGGCAAATACAGCCAGATGGGCTTGTATGGGCATAATTGGGCCCAAGGTTTATTTTGGACATACTTGGCCAGACAGGCTGGCCCGCCAAAGTATGGTTTACTTAGTTTGCGGGCTTGGGGTGGCCCATGTTGCAGCCCGCTTGGGGCCCCTTTTTTCTCCTTTGGCCTGTCTATGGGACCCAATGGCCCGCACAGGGCCGCTTCTTTCTCTTGCAGCCCATTTATGGGGCCCGACGGCCCGCGCCGGACCGTTGTAGGGGGCAGGGGGACTCAAAATGGAGCCCCCCACCCCTGTCGCGGCTTCCGCGGGGATGGTGGCCCCAGCTCCTCCCCTCCCCTTGCTTGCCATTGCAAGGAGGAGGGGGAGGGCTGGCTGGATGGAACCAGCCAGAAACCGATTGCAAGGGGCGGCAGTACATGGTGGGGGGGACTTGATCACCCCCCCACCAAAAGTGGCGGCTAGGCTGGTTGCATCAAGGCAACCGGCAGTGGGGGGGAATTGACCACCCCCCCCCCCCCTTCACCATTGAAGGGGCGCTCTCCCCCCCCCCCCCCCCCCCCTTTACCAAGGGGGAGGAGCAATGGGCTGGAGGGGACCTGACCACCCCCCAACCCACCTAGCATAGCAACGCCCTGGGGGCATTGACCTCCAGGGCCCCTGGTAGGGGGATTTGACTGCCCCCTCCAGGGATTTGAGAGAAAGAGGCGGGGGGCGGCATGTCCGCCAGTTACACCCCCCCATGTGTGTCTGAGACCAGACCCAGGTGTGTCCTGGGTCCCTCCTGGCCATTTGCATGGCCAGGGGCTGGTTGAATGAGGCAACCAGCCAGCATGTGAGGTAACAGGACGGTTTTAATAGACAACTGGCCAGGGTTTTGAACAGCTAAGGGGCTGTTTCATCCCCATTGAGGTGGAAACACCAGAAATAACCTGAATAGGCTGGTTGTAAGGCTACAGGGACTGATGCCATGCGGGATGATGTAGCCCAAACCAAGTAACAAGGCCTGTAGAGCCTGTAGAGCTGTATTGGGGCGTAAAATTTGCCTTTTGGCTTGTTGTATCATGGGCTCACAAGAGGCCAATCTTTTGTACTTAAGGAGCTCTTCTCCCTGATGTTTTCCTTCCATCATCCATTCATCATCCAATTGAATTCATCACCAATATCATCCATCATATTTCCCCATTGTGAGAGCCCATCAGCAATTGTTGACACAAGGTGTCCAGCATTTCTTTTGCTTCCAATACTGCTCATTTGCCTAAGCTAATTTATGGTCATAATTATAACACATTATCAGTACCAACATCATCATTACTTCCAAGCCATCTAGACCCTTGTACCTTACTCTGAAAAACCTCAAAGACCTCAATTTTTCCAAGAAGATGTCCTATATCCCTGATGTTAGCTCCACAAAGATAGTTCTGAAAAGTCGGAATTATAATCCTTGGTCTGTCCTTATGGATAGTGAGCTGGATAAAATCTGTTGTGGGGAGATAATGGATGCAGATAAAACTTTGATCAGTTCAGAAGTGGAGAAAAAGTCTTATAATCTCATCCTTAGGCATCTTGATGAGAATTGTGTGACATGGGTTTCCAATACTCTTTGGGAAGATGAGAGAAGGAGGGGCAGAATCCTTTGGAAGTTGCTTAAGTCCAAGTATGATCGTGATTCTGTTCACCAGAAGGGTATAGCTTTCAATAAACTGTTCAAGTTACAATATTCAAATTGTAAACAGTTTGTTGCAGAGGCTAGGTCTAGCATAGCCAAGTTTAGGTCATCAGGACTTAACATGGATCCTGAGTGTTTGTCACTCTTAATCCTTCAGAAGCTACCAAAGGAGTTTGATTCTTTAGTCAGAATTATTTCTCAATTGGATCCTCTTCCTGTGGAGGAGGATGTGCTGAAAGGGATTTAAAAGGATAATCTTCAGTTCAAGATGAAGGGGGTTTATGGAACAGCCCTTTTTGGAAAAATTGGAAAATCTTGCAAGAAGGCAAAAAAGGATTTGTCCAAGGTCTTATGCTATAATTTTCAGAATAAGGGGCATTATGCTAAGGATTGCAAGGAGGCCAAGAAGAGGAAGAAGTCCAAAGAGAATGACAAGGAGGTCAATCTCACTACTGAAAACTTTGCAATGGTGGTGTTTGATGGTCCAACAGAAATTGTTGTTGGGGAAGAAGGCCCCAACAAGAAGGCCAAAATTGATGAGGATCAAGAAGTGGACTTGATTGATTATGGAGTGAGTAATATTGACCGCAAAGATGAAAACTTGTCAGTGACTGATAAATCTTCTTTCCTATTAGGAGGATTGAAGGAGGATGTTCTTGTTTTGATTGATTCTGGCTGTACAGATCACATGTTCTTTGAGCCAAATTTAATTTCAAATCTTAGTGATTATGATGGAGTTGTAAATATTGGTCAGAAAGGCAGAACAATTCAGATTAAAGGAATTGGAAAAGTTATTCTTGCAAATCACTTGGCTTTCAAAATTTCTTTTGATAAAGTGTTCTATGTAACAGAGTTGCCTTATAACCTTGTGTCCCTTGGAGTGTTGTGGAAAAAAGGTTTCCAGATTTTTTATCTTAAAGAAGATAAGTTTTTTATTGATATGAATGGGAGAACTGTTCTTAGTGGACAGGTTTGGAACAAGCATTTGTGTGCAAGCTGGTTCAAAATTGCAGCTTTGAGCACTGTTTCTCACAATAGAAGTGGCCATAAGGTAAAGTACAGCAACTGTGAGAGTTGTACCTTGGGGGCTAAGACTAGAAATTTGTTCTCAAAGAGTAGAGATTGCACTGATGTTCCTAGAGAGGAATTTTACATTGATTTGGAAGGGCCATTCACACCGGAGTCCCTTGGTGGGGCAAGATACTTCATCAATTTAGTTGACACTGCAACTAATTATGTTTGGGTTAAACAAATTCAATATAAGGATCAGACCACAGAGGAGTCTTCTGTAATCTTCAAAGTCTGGAAACAGAATGGTCTCAATGGAGGTTGTGAATTTGTGAGTAAAAAGTTTGAGAGTTTACTGAAAGATTATGGTATCATTCATATAGTCACTACTGCAAGTACTCCACAAAATAATGAATTAGCTGAGAGAATGAATAGGACTTTACTGGACAAGGTCAGCACTATTATGTCTCAATCTGGTCTACCAAAGTTCTTTTGGGGTGAGTTGAGGTTAATAGTCTGTCTGTTGCACATCATTATAAGTTTTAATGGGAAGAGTCCTGATCATCAGTTTTGGAAGTTGTACCCAAAAACATCACACTTAAGAACAATTGGTTGCTTGGTGTATTATAGTGTCCACCATAACAAGATGATTGGAAAATTAGACCTTAAAGCCAGAACAGGAGCACTTGTAGGCTATGATTTAATAAGTAAATCATATAGGATCTATTTTCCAGGGACAAGAAAGGTTATCTGTAGTAGGGATGTAAAATTTGATGAAAGTACCTTTCCACTCAAAAGGAGTGAAGATGTTGTTGTGAATAAGTCTTAGCAAGAAATAGAATTAGCACCTATTTCACCAGCAAAGGCTGAGAAACATGTGTTTCCAGAAGATGAAGAGATGGCAGACGTGCCACTAGAGGGTTTAGTGCCCGCTTCAGGGGAGTCTGTTAATTTGGAACCTGATGAGCCTCCACCTCCAGTTATAAGGAGTGGTAGGGTTAGAGTACCAGTTGATAGGTACGGGGAATGGAAGTCCCATTATGCTGCCGCAGGATATGAGGAAGATACATTTCAGGAACAGTTTATGCTCAATGAAGTCCTGGAGTTGAGTTTGGAAATGGGTAACAGGGTTAACCCAAATAGCTTTGGCCAAGCTATGAATTCTGATGAGAGAGCCAACTGGAAGAGTGCCATTTTTGAGGAATTCGATTCTCCAGAAAAAAATAGTGTCTTTGAAGTGGTTAAGTGGTCTTCTGTTCAAAAAGGAAAGACCATTGTGGGGTCTAGATTGGTGTTAAACAAGAAGTTTGACACAAATGGAGTTTTGAAAAGATTCAAAGCTAGATGCCTTGCACAGGGCTTCAAGCAGAGAGAGGGTATCAATTACCAAGAACCTTTCTCACCAACTGGAAGGCTTTCCACCTTCAGGAACATCATTTCTCTGGCAGTGGAGTTGGTAGAAGAAATCAGACAAGCTGATTTTGTAACAGCATACTTGAATGCAAAACTTGGAGAGGAGGAGACTGTTTATATGTCAATCCCTGATGGCTTTTGTGAATAGTTAGTAGAGACTAAACCAGAAGCCATGAAGAAAATATGTGTTAGAAGTTTTCTTTCAGCAGATAAAGGGGAATATGTCCTCAAGCTGTGTAGATCCCTTTATGGATTGAAGCAAGCAGCTAGATTGTGGTATAATACCATGAGTGAGAAAGTGATACAGATTGGTTTCAAGACTTCTGAGGCCAACCCTTGTCTTTTTTTATGAAAGGATGCAATTTTGTTTGCATGGGTTGATTACATTATCATTATTGGAAATGGTAAAGAAAGATTCATGGAGACACTCAAAAAGGAATTCAAGATAAAAGATCTTGGTCTGGCGCAACAGGTCCTAGGAATGAAATTCAGTAAGAGCAAGAATGGTATTAAGTTAGACCAGAGCCATTACGTGGCAGCTCTTCTTGAGCAATATGGCTTAGAGGATGCAAAGGAGTTGGGTACTCCCATGAAGTCAAACATTTGTTTAGAGAAGTCTACAGATGAGGAGTATCTGGAGTTTGTTCAATCTGGTAATGACTACAGGTCAGCTATCGGATTGCTTAATTATTTGGAGCAGTGTACAAGGCCCAATATTGCTTTTGCAATTGGTGTCTTGTTGCAACACTTAGAGAAGCCAAGCATGAGGCATTGGTCAGCATTTAAGAGAGTTATGGGGTATCTTAAAGGAATGCACAGTGTGGGACTGTTGTTTACAAAGTCAGAAAACTTTGATTTGGTTGGTTATTCCAATGCAAGTTGGGCAGATTGTAACACTAGGGAATCAACCAGTGGTTTTTTATTCTTCTTAGGTAAGAATCTGGTGTCATGGATGTCCAAGAAGGTATTGGCAATAAGCCTTTCATCAACAGAGGCTGAGTATAGAGCTTTCTTAGCAGCTTCACAGGAAGCAAAATGGTTGAGAAAAGTCTTAGAGGATACACATAAGCCACAAGGGTTTGCGTTGTTGTATTCTGATACTCAGAGTGCCATTGCATCGGCGCAAAACAAAGTTCTCCATTCAAGAACAAAACATATCAATGTTCACCATAACTTTATTTTCATTGCAGTTAACAGCAAAGAGATTGTGTTGAGGTAAATGCCCACTGGAGCAATGATTGCGGATATCTTGACTAAGGCTTCAGATAGGAACAAGCATCAAGGATTTGTGACTAACATCCGGATTTCAACCCTTTTGGATTAAGGGGGTGTGTTAAAATACGTATGCACTTACGCGTTGTGGAAACTTTAGAGGTTATCCCTCACAAAGTTGTCCCTAGTTACGGGATCGATGGTTCTAGCGTCTGTAAGACCGAGAATGCTTCCTTCTCTTTTCTCCGAGAGAGAGAGAGAGAGTGTGTGTGTGAGTGATAGAAAGATATGATAGATCAATCCCCCTACAACCCGGAGTCGAGGGGAAGGGTATTTGAGCCCTCCCCCTCAACCCTAACCTAAGCACAAGCACAAAGACAGACTGGCAACCATGAAGAAGGAACCCTAGACCCAGAACCCTGACCCATCCCCCAACCCATACCCATACCCTATCCCCGCCAGCTTGCCTGTCATTACGCGCATCCGGTTTGTCTTTTTGTGGCGCGGCCCTCCGCCGCGCGATACCCAAAGTTTGCCGCGCTTGCGCGCATCCACCCGACGCACCGTTGTGGATTTCCCGTCCCGTGGCCGGCCCGCGCTTGCGCGCGGCTGCCCACGCATATAGCCCCGCTGTCGCCCCGCTTTTTCCTCCCCCAACTAGCCGTTCCAAGAACCTGGTCGGCCCAGCTCCATCCATGAGTTGGACATCCAAGCGGGTCGCGGCCCGCCTCCCTTAGTCAGGCCCGGCCCGCAGTCGCGTGCTTGATCCCGCCGCGCCCACTGGTGAGCCCGCAGCGGCTACTGCTGAACCCGCAGCGGCTACTGCTGAGGACCGGCGCACCCCCACTGCTGAGCCTAACCTACCAGATGCTGAGCGCGCAGGCCGCGACGCAGTCCCCAACCCAAGGCTATATAATGACACCACATCCCCCCCCAACTTGAGTTCTGTCCCCAGAGGTCCCTTCCCATCGCCACCTCGACTACCCGCACCCCGCTCCTCCCTACCCACTCCTCTTCTCACCCTCCACCAACTCCCCTCCCACGCTCATCGCCGTCATGCTCCCCTGCGAATTCTGTGCCCGGCACGGGCACGCGTGCTCGATCGCTCCTGGTCGACGCGCCTGTGTTGCTTGCCATCGCGGCCATTGCCGTTGCTTGCTTAGCAATGGCATGCCCCGAGCCCCCCCACTCCCGCCCCAGGCCGCGCAAAAGGGCTCGTCCCGACCCGTTCGTGGTTTCGGACGACGACACCATCTCGGAGGACTCGTGGACTCCGCCGCCCTCCGCCGAGCGAGGGTTGCGACTCGGCTTCCCCCTTTCGCCGCGCGGGACCGCCGCGGAAGGAGGATTTCTCGTCCATTGACGACTATCGGAGGGCCGTATGATTCTGGTTGGACCGCGTTCGGATGAGGGAAGGCGCAAGGGACCCGCGACTCAATGAGATTCTCCGGCGTCGCGCTGCTGCAGCCCCGGTTCCCCCTCCGGCACCTACACCGGCTCCTTCCGCCCCGGCTCCACAAGGTACTCCACCGCCGCCCGCGTCACCAGCGGTCTCGGATGGGAGGCCTACTACCCCCAAGGTCCCTCCTCCGCCGTCCCCAATCATCGTTCCGTCATCGCCCCCAGATGGACCGAGCCCTCCGCGCGATGCCCCGGGGACCCCCTCATCACCTCCTTGCTCGTTTGGATCAAGCCCCGTCCCAGCACCGGCACCTCCTTCCCTCAATTCCCCCGAGATCCCGGAGATCCCGGTCGTGATGGCACTCCCGGCGGCTGGCTTGGAGGCTTTTGCCGAACGGTTGACCGCGATGCTCCGCAACTTCCTGGCGACCCCCGGAGCCCAATCCTCCAAATCCCGGCGCGAGTTCTTGGCTTCTTACCGGGCCCTTCTGGCATCATCAAGGGCGGACATGGAGGAAATGATGCGAATGGCTTAGACGCCCCCACCCCCTTCCTTTTCTCCCTTCCCGCCTACTTTTCTTATCCTATTGTTGTACCGCGTTCGTTGGAGAAATACATATTGCTGCGCGAGGAAAAGAAAGGGCCGCGTCCGCGCGTCCGGGTGGAAAGTGAGTAAAAGACCGAGAGCCGCGTCCGCGTGAGAAGTGAGTGTGAGTGAGGTTGAGGTTGAGATCCACGTCCGCGCGCTCCCTCCGTGAGAAACCGTAAGTGACCAGTTATTCCAAGAAAAGAGGTACCTGGACCGCCCCAGACGGACTGCCACACAGTTCCCCGTACCCGTACTACAAAACAAAACAAACACCGCGCCGACAGCGCGCGCTCACAACCGGGAGTATAAGGGAGAAGCGATGGGAACAAACATTCTGGGGTGTCTAGTTGTTCCGGCTGTGAAACGGCTAGAGCACCCCCCTTACCAAGCTAAGCTTTAATCCGCGTCCATACCATCCCTGACCTTCGCGCCCGTCCGTTGAAGAAAGAAACAGGAGAGAAACAGACAAAAAAAGGAAAGAAAACAGCCCGAATCCAAAGAAGAGAAAGAAAATATCCTATATTTATTATTTCATTCATTTTTTTTTTTTTTTTTTTTTTTTTTGCAGAGCTCTTCGTCCCGCCATCCGTGCGCGGGGCTTGTCCTCGCATTTGCAGGCCCGACACCACGCTGCGCCCGCGTACCTGCAATAAATAAACCATAGCCAGTACCAATCCAAAGCCAAGCCCAAACCAAAACATAAGGAAACAAACATCCTGGGGTGTCTAGTTGTCCCGGCTGTGAACCGGCTAGAACACCCCCCTCACCAAATAAAGCTTAACCACCTAGCGCCCCCCCCCCAGCTTGACAGCTGTCCCCAGCCGTCTGCAACCTCCTACTTCTCCGGGGTCGCGCGTCGCACGCCGCTACTTCGCTATCCGAACAATCCGCGCCGTCGTCCGACTCTGAGACCGCCTCGCCCCCGGGCCCCAAATCATTGCTCGCCGTCTCGTCGAAGGAAGTGGAACCGCGCGCGAAGAAGCGTTTCACGTGCGAAGCCGCGGCGTCCCGTCCAATTCCTCAAGGCCGTAGCTGCCGCCCAAGAACTTAGAGGCCACGCGGTACGGCCCGTCCCACCGGTTGGCAAAAAGCCAGCCCCACTGGGATTCCAGACTCCGATTATACAGCAGAACCAGGTCCCCCTTCCGCAGCGGATCCCGGAGCCAATGGGAACAGCGCTCGTCCCAATAGCGGACTGACGCCGTCCGGGTTTTCTTCAACCGCTCCGCGGCCTTTCCCAAGGTCTCCTCACGCCTAAGGAGCTGTTCAGCCCGCGCCTCGATCAGATCCGCGGACGTCTTAACCTTCCACCAATCCACACCCAAAAACGTGTTCAGCTTGATTTCCACGGGAAGCACGGGCCGCTGCCCGTAGAGTAGCTCGTAAGGCAAATACCCCGTCGACCGCTTCACGGAGATCCAATTGGCGAAAAGGACCGCGGGGAGTGCCACCTGCCACTTTTTGCCGTCCTCACCGCACATTTTCACCAGGGCATCCTTGATTGGATGATGCCCCCGCTCGATCATCCCCGCGCCCTCTGGGTAGTATTCCGTCATGCGGCCGAATTTTGCTCCACAACTCTGCACCAGCGTCATCAGGCGTCCCCAAAACTCCGCCCCTCCGTCAACGGTGACCAAGCGAAGCGACCCGTAGCGCGCGAACCAGTCTTCTTCCAGAAACTGAGCCACCTTTTCCGCCAATAGCTTTGCTAGGGGCCTCGCTTCCACCCACCCAGACAGATTGTCGCGCGCAACCAGCAAATACGCAAACTTACCCGCCTTGATGTGGACCACATCCAGCGAAACGCGCCCAAACAGCGCGTCCTCGCCCGTGGGGCGGCCAACCTCCTTGGGCAGCCTCGAGCTTCGCCGTTGGCAGGCCTCACACGACTTCACCCAGTCGCGCACCGCGCGAACAACCCCCGGCCACCAAAACCTTCCTTTCACCCTCCTCGGCGTCTCAACCTCACCCCAATGACCAAGGTCGTCGTGCAGACTTCCTAGAATCACCTCCTGGTCGGCCCTAGAAGTCGCGACAACAAGAGGCACGGAACCGCTCCGCCGCCATAACTGACCGTCCTGTAGGAAGAAGTTCAGAACGTTTTGCCTCACCCATTGGGCAACCGTTTCTGTCGTGCCCTCAGGGAACCGGAGATCCTGCAAATAAGAGCACAAGACCGCGTAACGTCCCGACTGACGCAACGGAAGACAAACCTCCGCCTCCGTCTTTCCTACCCGAACGACCGGAGCTTCCATGTCCAAGGGTTCCGCCCCCTTGTATGGGTCGTCCCGCGGGTACCGCAACAGCGCGTCCGGCATCGTGAACGCCTTTCCTGGGATGTGCACCACGTTAAAGGAGAATAACTGGAGAAACGCTACCCACCTGGTCATTGGCGCGTTCGGCAGCGTTGGTGAGTTAATCATTCGCGCCAAGGCCTCCGCGTCAACCAGGAGCTCGAAGTGCACGCCCCACAAGAGGTGCTGCAACCGCCGTACAATCTTGGTGACACCGCACAGCTCCAACTTTGGCTGCAAATACCGACTCTCTGTTGCGGTAAAGGTGACCGATTCGTAGAGCACCGGCCTATCTTTTCCGTCCTCCTCCTGTGTCAAGACCCCCCCGGCGCCGAACTCACTAGAGTCAACCGCCAGGCGTATCCCCCCGGCGTCGTAATCGAGGTCCCAAAGGACGATGTCGCGCCCCATGATTTCCTTGAGCTTTGCGAAAGCGGCATTGCATCCCTCGGTCCACTTCCACTCCGCCCCCTTACGCGTCAACGCCCGCATTGGGCTCGCTACTTCCGCGAACCGCTTGATGAACATGCGAACGTAGCTGCACAACCCCAGAAACTGCAGGAAGTGCGACACTGTCCGAGGGGTCGGCCATTCAAGAACCTTATTCCGCTTCTTCTCTGCTATTTGCCTCCCGTCGTAGGCCACGACATGCCCCAGTACTTTGAGCGCCGGAACGCAGACCGCCAACTTTTTCCCGGACACAGTAAGGCCTGCCTCCTCAATTCGGACGAGGACTCGTTCCAGAGTCTCCGCGTATTCCCAGACGGATCGCCGGATCGCGGGTGCATCCTCTAGGACCGCGCCCTTGTAGTCCATTCTGGGGCCTTTAATGCCAGCGTTGTTGATGAAGATCTGTACGCCTTCCGGAAGGTCTTCGCGTAGTATCCAGGTCATTTGGGCTTGGTATACCGCCACTGAGTTGGACGCACCTTGCGGTAGCCGCGTCAGCTGCATCCTCCCTAGCCCGGTTTCAAACGCCATCAGTGGCCGCGAGTCAGGGTGGAGTTCTCGCTGGTCATATCCCCCCATCACGTCCACCAGCCCGTAGCAAGCGCGCCCGGCCATCGACTCCAGAAATTCTTCAACGCGCGGGGGAAGCCCCGCGTTGCGAATAGTGAACAAATTTAGCCTCTGAAGGTCGTGAACAATCCTTAGCGACTTCCCGTCCTGCTTAACAACCGCGAAGATAGGACTTGAGTAGCTTGACGTGGATTGCTTGTAAAGCCCCGTCCTCACGCGCTCCCGCACCAGCTCCAGAAAGGGTTCCCGAACGGTACGGGGGATCGGAATCGGCTTGATTTGCCACGGTTCGTGAGGGACAGTGGGAATAACGTAAGGGTCCCCGATCTCACCTCTCAACAACCCGCGCTCGTCCGGTCCAAAAGCAAGCGCCTTCTCCCTCATTACCAATACCGACACCAACAGATCCATCTCCTCCGCACTCAGCCATCCCGTCGGTCCGAAGTTAAGGGCGTCCACCCGCTCGTCCGTGATCCGCGCCGACCACGTTACCCATCCATTCTTCCTAAGGGGCGTCTCCCACGGGTCGCGGGACCACGCGATCGGTCGTAAGGGTCCGTTGAGCCCCTGAGGCATTGGCTCGTTCCGCGGCCGGACTTTCCGCGCTACCGGTTTGTACTTGCCCGCGTTACACCGCGCCATCCAGACCCGATTGTCGCCGTCGTAATTCCTAGTAATAACCAGACCGGGGCTTTCGCCTTTGCTCACGACTGTGGCACGATGATAGGGTTTTTGAAGCGTAGCGCCTTCCGGCGATGCATACTGAGGAATGGGACTTACTTCTGGCACCTGCGCCCCACGCGCGCCCTTCCCCGCTTGCTCCTCACCTGTTGGCTGCCCGTGCTGAGCCAGAGCCTGCTCCGCACGGTTCCCGCGGCCGACTAGGAAAAATCCTCCGCAGGGTAACCCTTACGGTCAATCCCCGCGCCGGACTCTTCGTTGCCGCCAGACATTGGGTCCTGTACCCATTTCCCTCTCCCGTGATCGCAGATCGTCGTCTCGAAACGCGCTCCGAGCGAGTCTTCGACGGTCAGCACCTCCGTTCCTTCCTCGGCGTTGAAGGCCATTTGGGCTCGGAACCCAAACATGAATGGCCGTCCTAAAATCACGTCTCCGCATTCCACTGAGAGAAATGACAGAGGCTTACAGACCTTGGCGACTTCCACCTCCTCCGCCTCTACTACCCCATCCACGCGGCATTCCCCGCCATTTAACGCCCGAAGGCCCATTGCACACTTCCTCCGCACCAGACCGAGCTTGTCCACCAACCTTGATGGGAGCAGGTTGACCATCGACCCGCTATCCACCATCGCCCACACCTTCCGCCCGGCAATGGTCATTGCAACATAAGCAAGCGGGACGGATACCAACTTTGACCGGCACGGCTCGGGATCCATCTCCTCCTCCGCCACGTTAACCCGCTGAACCGTTGTCGGCACCCGACCCTGACCGCAATCTTTCAAGGCCTGGACCATCTCGTCGACGACCGCGGGGGACACCGCCGCTAGCTCTTGTAGGGTCAGGGGTATTGGTGAGTCGTTCCCCATTACCCTTCGGACGATGTCCGCGGCCTTCTTCTTTCCCGGGGAATTAGAGGACGGCCCGTCCGAAATCGGTACTCGCGCGACCGGCTTCAAGGCCGTTGGTCGCTCGTTGACATCCATCGCAATACGCTCATTTGCCGCCAATGCCCTGACTTCAGCCTCCACTCTCGGCGCTACCCAGGTTCCGGGCGCGGTGACAATCCCGAGCGAGACCCGAGCAGTCTCGGTCTTGGCCTTTGCTCTTTCCCGCACTTGCACCATTGGTGGCGGCTTGTCCTTGGTCAAGTCCACCAATTCACCCGTCGGAAATATGTACGTCATCCCGGATGCGCAAACAAGCCCTTTGTCCATGTCCTGAGTGAGATCCTCACAAACTGACTTCCAGTGCCCTCTCTCCCCGCAATATGAACATCGCGGCAACCTGTACGATCCGGATGATCCACTAGGGGGCTGGAACCCCTCCGCCATGTGAGGCGGCACCGCGCGCAGTTGAGAAGGAGCCGCCGGAAACGGTGCGGCTTCCGGAGCTGTTGGAGCCGGTGTCCGGTTGAGGAAAACCCTTATGTCCCGCAGAATCTCCGTTATCTCCCCGACTGATGGTCCCTGAGACTGCTGGGAAAGTCCGGCATGAGAGGGCATCGGCGGCCGCGCGGCCGAAGTTTGGTCGGGGGCCGGCGCCAAGATCGTGACCGATTTCTTGGAGGAAGACGGGTACGTTCGTGCCGTATCCGCGATGAGCTTGTCCAAATCAATTTCGCTTTCCACGGCTTGACGGATAACCGAAAGATCGGGGAGAATCGCGACGCTCCCATCCAGCGACCTCTTAACCAGGCCGTGGTCGTACAGGTATTGTTGCACTTTGGAATGGAGCTGGGGCGCAAGACCCCCCAGAAACGCCCGCTTCATGGCACCCGTCTGACCCGCGACAACCTTGTTCTTTGCAAGGTACCCGTAGATTCCCTCGAACCTTGACATATATTCCACTAATCCTTCGCGCAATTGCACCCCGCCATTCTCGATTGCCTCCTCCGCAGCTCGATCAAAGTCGCTTTCCCAAAACCGAGGTTCACGCTTTCCCCACCTCGCCAACATCTCGCTTTTCAACTTCCCCCAGTCTTGCCTCTCGTATCCAACCATTTCTTCCACGTCCCGCAGCTTTTCCTCCTCGGTAATGAACAGCACGATAGTCCAAACCTTATCCGCGCCCAACGCGCCCTCCAAGTCCGCGATCCCTTCGAACCTAGAAAGGAACCGCTTGACATCCGAGGTACTGAACCGAAGATGAGGGAAATCCCTCGGCCTCAACCAAACGCGGCAAGGGGCCTCTGCCGCCATGTCCGACGACCCTTCCGAGGGAGGAGCGAACAGGCTAACTCTAGGAGCATGAGCGGACGGCGGCGGAGGGGGTTGAGCAGCAGAGACGGGAGTCGGGCGTGGAGGGTAGGGAAGGGGAGCATTGGATCCCGGAGCGGTTGTCGGTAGCATTCTGCGTAATCTTCAAGAGACTGAGAACGGATCAAAAGTTCTCGGCCAGACCCCCAGATGTGGAAACTTTAGAGGTTATCCCTCACGAAGTTGTCCCTAGTTACGGGATCAATGGTTCTAGCGTCTGTAAGACCGAGAATGCTTCCTTTTCTTTTCTCCAAGAGAGAGAGAGAGAGTGTGTGTGTGAGTGATAGAAAGATATGATAGATCGATCCCCCTACAACCCGGAGTCAAGGGGAAGGGTATTTGAGCCCTCCCCCTCAACCCTAACCTAAGCACAAGTACAAAGACAGACTGGCAACCATGAAGAAGGAACCCTAGACCCAGAACCCTGACCCATCCCCCAACCCATACCCATACCCTATCCCCGCCAGCTCGCCTGTCATTACGCGCATCCGGTTCGTCTTTTCGTGGCGCGGCCCTCCGCAGCGCGATACCCAAAGTTCGCCGCGCTTGCGCGCATCCACCCGACGCGCCGTTGTGGATTTCCCGTCCCGTGGCTGGCCCGCGCTTGCGCGCGGCTGCCCACGCATATAGCCCCGCTGTCGCCCCGCTTTTTCCTCCCCCAACTAGCCGTTCCGAGAACCTGGTCGGCCCAGCTCCATCCATGAGTTGGACATCCGAGCGGGTCGCGGCCCGCCTCCCTTAGTCAGGCCCGGCCCGCAGTCGCGTGCTCAATCCCGCCGCGCCCACTGCTGAGCCCGCAGCGGCTACTGCTGAGGACCGGCGCACCCCCACTGCTGAGCCTAACCTACCAGATGCTGAGCGCGCAGGCCGCGACGCAGTCCCCGACCCAAGGCTATATAATGACACCACACCGTGTGGCACCCTAAACAACTCAAAGGAGCCGTGTGGCATGCTGCACAACTCAAATGGGCCATGTGGCATGCTACACAACTCAAATGGGCAATGTGGCATGCTAAACAACTAATATCAAGTTGTGTAGGCTCCACTCAATAATAAATAATAAATAATAAATAATAAATAATAAATAATACATAATACATAATAAATAATAAATAATAAATAATAAATAATAAATAATAAATAATAAATAATAAATAATAAATAATAAATAATAAATAATAAATAATAAATAATAAATAATAAATAATAAATAATAAATAATAAATAATAAATAATAAATAATAAATAATAAATAATAAATAATAAATAATAAATAATAAATAATAAATAATAAATAATAAATAATAAATAATAAATAATAAATAATAAATAATAAATAATAAATAATAAATAATAAATGATAAATAATAAATAATAAATAATAAATAATAAATAATAAATAATAAATAATAAATAATAAATAATAAATAATAAATAATAAATAATAAATAATAAATAATAAATAATAAATAATAAATAATAAATAATAAATAATAAATAATAAATAATAAATAATAAATAATAAATAATAAATAATAAATAATAAATAATAAATAATAAATAATAAATAATAAATAATAAATAATAAATAATAAATAATAAATAATAAATAATAAATAATAAATAATAAATAATAAATAATAAATAATAAATAATAAATAATAAATAATAAATAATAAATAATAAATAATAAATAATAAATAATAAATAATAAATAATAAATAATAAATAATAAATAATAAATAATAAATAATAAATAATAAATAATAAATAATAAATAATAAATAATAAATAATAAATAATAAATAATAAATAATAAATAATAAATAATAAATAATAAATAATAAATAATAAATAATAAATAATAAATAATAAATAATAAATAATAAATAATAAATAATAAATAATAAATAATAAATAATAAATAATAAATAATAAATAATAAATAATAAATAATAAATAATAAATAATAAATAATAAATAATAAATAATAAATAATAAATAATAAATAATAAATAATAAATAATAAATAATAAATAATAAATAATAAATAATAAATAATAAATAATAAATAATAAATAATAAATAATAAATAATAAATAATAAATAATAAATAATAAATAATAAATAATAAATAATAAATAATAAATAATAAATAATAAATAATAAATAATAAATAATAAATAATAAATAATAAATAATAAATAATAAATAATAAATAATAAATAATAAATAATAAATAATAAATAATAAATAATAAATAATAAATAATAAATAATAAATAATAAATAATAAATAATAAATAATAAATAATAAATAATAAATAATAAATAATAAATAATAAATAATAAATAATAAATAATAAATAATAAATAATAAATAATAAATAATAAATAATAAATAATAAATAATAAATAATAAATAATAAATAATAAATAATAAATAATAAATAATAAATAATAAATAATAAATAATAAATAATAAATAATAAATAATAAATAATAAATAATAAATAATAAATAATAAATAATACATAATAAATTATAAATTATAAATTATAAATTATAAATAATAAATGATAAATGATAAATAATAAATAATATGGTTATGTACAGGGGTACAAAAATCAAAAATGCCCATTACGCGGTGGTATTTGCCCTCCCGGGGTTTGCACATGTTTAGAACAACCCTTTGCAGTAGTGTATGGGCCCTACAAAACTCCCACACAACTGGAGTCCTGAATTTGTAATCACCCTTTTTTTTATTTTCTTCATTTTGTTTTGGTTCATTTTTTTTTGATTTTTTGTTTTTGTTTTTTTTTTTTTTGTTTTGTGGATTTTTCTTGTTTTTGTTTTTTTTGATTTCTTTTTGGTTCAAATTTTTTTTTTTGATTTGTTTCTTTGTTTTGGTTTTTTTTTTGGGGGAATTTTTTTTTTTTGATTTTTTGATTTTTTGTTTTTTTTGATTCTTTTGGCTGTTTTTGATTTTTGATTTTTTTTTTTTTGGAAAATGTTGAATTTGAAACCCTGTGGTCACAATCTGGCATAAAATGCTGTTTGTCCCATCTGAGTTGCAAATGGTTGTTTGCAACCCTTTGTTATATATATCCATATATCCATATTATATATATATATATATATATATATATATATATATATATATATATATATATATTCAACATTTTTTTTTAAATTGTTTTATCTATTATTTCTTATTTTTGATTATAATCAAAAGTTCAAAACCAAATAAAAAATAAATTAATCAATTTTTCATAACCACAAATTCACTCAAACTCCCCAGTCATACTCAACCCTCAGCCAATCTCAGCCTCAGTACAATCTACCTCCAACTCCTGGATCCACAAGATGCACTTCATGAAATCCTCCTGCACACCCTGCGGTCCTTAGGGAAATCTCCCAGGAATACCATCCACCTCTCTATGGCTTGGTGCATCCTCATCTCTCCCTCAACTCTATCTGGTATGAGACATACATCCTGCAAACCCATAGTACATAATCCTGGCTGGAAAAACCATACTCCAGTTCAGTACATTCACTTTTTGGAAAGGCCCATTACCCAATCTGTCAAGCCACAATTTCAAGCCCAATTGGTCAACATTCAATACCATGGGGCATCTAAGCCCCAGCACCAGTCATACCTCCTCAAGGCCTTCTCTCAGTTTTCACATATACTGGCCTCTCCTCCCTTCCTGGACTGATTCCCCTCAAGGACTTATTATACTACTTCTTATTGGTTGGTACCCTTCCAACAGGTGTCATCTCAGAACAAGAAAGCCAACCAGCCCACCTTAATCATATCACCTATCCCTTTGGTTTTACTCTTATAGGATTCACTGTTCAACCTCCTTCAGAGCCTTACTCCTGGATTCTCCTCCTCTCCATTTTCATTACTCTACGTCTCCTCCTCCTTGCAATCAATCTCATTTCTCCATTGTGAGTTCTGTGAGCAGTAGTGCCTGTTCCTTCCGCCCCTTGCATGCCAGGGGCAGTTGTGAAATCATACTCATTCCTTACCCTTGATTACTAACCATCTCTATATCTCATTAGACCTACTCATTTATCCACACCAATCCATTCCATCTCATAGTCAACACTACCTCCAATATTTTCAGGCATGCATAGTACAGTGCTAAACAGTGTGTGGCCTTCCATTTTTCCCAAGTAGTTTCCTGGGGAATTTATCTACCCCCATCACTTCTTCAAATTGATCCTTAAATGCAACTTCAATGGAATAATTTGATGCTTCAACATTAAATTTGAACTTTGAAGGCATTGCAAACTTTTCAATAGGCGCAATCAAACGTTCAAAAAATTTAATTTTGACCTTGAACTTTGACTTTGACTTTGACACTTCAACCTTGACCTTTAACTTTGACTTTGACACTTCAACCTTGACCTTTGAATTTGACACTTTGAACTTTGAATTTGACATTTAAAAATTTGACTTTGACACTTTGAACTTCAACCTCAAGGCTTAAAACTTTGACTTTGACCCCTTTTGACCCGCTTCAACTTTCCAAGCGCTTTGACAGATTTTATACAACCTCAAGAGTTTTTTGCGGCCAATCCTTTCTCCTCTCTCTGGTACTTTCCTTTGGTCACTTCCTCACGGCATAATTGGAAACCATGCCTCCTCAACATGCAAAACCTTCCATCATCACCAGTCCACCCCTGACCAGGGCAACCAGAGGATGTGGTTCCACCTTAGACTTTCAGAATCAGTACCAATCTACGCCTGAAGCCTGTGGACATGGGAGGACCTTTTCCAGCCTCCCTGCGCCAGCCTCTAACACCATGGATACTGGTATACTTCCTCCAGCTTCTCCAAGACCTTCTTTATCCCCTGCTCCTCCTGTTGTTAGACTGTTTTTTAATTGTGTGACTGGTCAATATCCCCAAGCATGCTTTGGATTGGATTCCCCTTTGCAAAATCCCAGATTAATCCCTCTCCCTGAGGATGAGGAAGAGGAGAAAGAAAGCATAGATTAAGGCTATGATTCAAGGATTCTTAGAAATCTTAATTCACCAACCTCTGAACTTCAAGAAGAAGCTTCCCAAACTTCTGATTCAACTGCAATCCCAACTCCTCAAAGCTGACCTCCTCAACCTCCTTCTGTGGACCCTACTCTCCTAGCCTTGCTCCAAACTATGAATTCAGCGGTAGCTAAAATCTCTCAACCCCTAAAAACCAGGATTTCCCACTCTGGAAGCTTTAAAGCCCCATGGATGAACCTGCCAGACAAATTTGAAGGCAATAATCCTACCAAGCTCAGACCCTTTTTACAAGATTGTAAACTCATTTTTGCAAAAAATGAAGGAAAATTTTGTTTGGATTGTAGGAAAGTCTTTTTTTCCGTCTCCTACCTCACTGGGAAAACAAATGGTCGGATCCAACCCTATCTGGCTCACCTCTCCAATCAAGAGCCTTCATCCCTGCTCAAATCCTGGCAACACTTCAAGGAACAACTTCATACTCTCTTTGGAAATTTTCTGTATCCAAAGCAGAAAAAGAACTTGTGAATTTGAAGACAAAGGACTCTGGGTACGCTTCAACCCACATCACATAATTTCACTTCCTTATGACTCAATTTTCTGGATGGGGGGATAGAGCCTTCTACTTCCATTTTTTCCAGATTCTCCCTTCTTGACTTCTGGACCAGCTAGCCGGTTATGATGGTTCTGCGGACACCCTCCAAGACCTTGTGGATGTAATGTTAGATTATGATACCAGGTATCACAAACAATTCAAGGAAAAGTCTTCACATCCAAGCCACTCTAAAAAGCAAAATTCCTCTCAATCCCCAGCCAATTCCTCTCAGTCTGACACAGGAAAAGGTAAGGCCAAGAAGAAAGACAAATCAGAAAAAAGCAATCTTCCCAAACCACAACTACCTTGGACTTAGGTCCTGATGGCAAGCTCAAGGCTGAAGAAAAGGCAAGAAGGGAAAAGGAAGGACTATGCATGTATTTTGGAGGGAAGCAGAAGACGGAAAACTGTAAAAAGAAGCCTGTATCCAACCCTTCCTCCAACACCAACTCTTCCTCTCCCTCCAAGCCAAAAAACAATTAGGTGGTTTTCCTGTTGTACTCCAGGATTATCACCCTACTGATTTTAGGGTACAAAAGATACAAAAAGACTACTCTGACCAACTTTCCATAGCCTTAAGTTTTATTCTGTTTCACCAGGACTTGAGTTATAGTTTATTGATTGATTCAGGTGCTACTCAATCTGTGATGGCTAATACTATGGTTCTAAATTTTTCATTGCAGCCCATTCTTTGGACAAACCTATTCCTCTTTTAAACTTCAGTCCAAATGAGTCACCCTCTTAACTAATTACCCACAAGGCAAATTGGGTGGTCTCTCTTCCCTCTTTTCCTAGCTTTGAATTGGAATTCCTCCTTGTTGAAAACCCATTTTCAGAATACCTCATCCTGGGAATTTACTTCCTTCACCACTGGAATCCTGAAGTAAACTGGAAGATGGGGCTGATCACCCCAAGACACCAGCTAACTGACAACCTTTCCTCCAACTCCATTGAAATCCACATGGCCAACCTACCTTTAACTGTTTTCCCTTCTACGCTGCCTTTGGCACTGCAGTCCATTGCATTTACCCTAACTTCAGAAACTTTTCATCCTCAACACTCCATCCCATTTCCATCAATTTCAAATATTTCTCATCTTGCCTGGATATTCACTGATTCCTTGACTATTCCTCTGGAGGAGAAACCTAGGGATTCATCCTTGCATATCATGCAATTGGTTACTTCTTCTAATATTTCTTTTAATCCCCATAAGAATACTTAAGCTGACTGGGACAAGTTTGACATTGAAAAAGACCCTGAAGAAATACAAACTGTGTTGGAAAAAGTTCCTTCTGATTACCATTCTTTCCTAGATTTTTTCTCTAAGTTCAAAGCAGATCAAATCCCTCCTCACTGCGCTTACAATCACCATATCAAATTGAAAGGACCTCTCCCTCTAGTTTGGCCCATCTATTTTCTATCTCAAAGTAAAAATTCAACCTTACAAGCCTACATAGCAGAGAATTTAGAGAAAGGTTTCATATGTTCCAGCACATCAAGCACTTGGGCACCTGTTCTCTTTGTCAAAAATAAGGATGGGATTTTGAAGTTGTGTTTTGAATATCACAAGCTTAACGCTGTCACCAGGAAGAACTAATAACCACTTCCTCCATTGAATTTCTTACTGACTGTCTTTTCAGGTTCTTTTATCTTCACCAAAATCAACCTCAGAGGCGCTTAAAATCTACTGCGCATCAAGGAAGGAGATGAACACTTAAAAGCATTCAGATCTCAGTTTGGAAGCTATGAATACCTTTTCCTGCCCTTTGGACTGACCAATGCCCCAGCTTCTTTCCAAAACCTTATCAATGACATTCTTGCTGATCTCCTCACAGTTTATGAGGTGGTTTACCTTGAAAATATCCTTATCATTTCCAAAACCTTACAGGAACACATCCCTCATGTGTGTGAAGTAATGACCAGACTCAGAAAGCATAAGCTTTATTCAAAGGCCTCCAAATGCAAATTCTGTGCACCTTCTGTGTACTACCTTGCTATGTGTTCTCAGGGGATGGAATCTTCATGGAGAACAAAAAATTCAAGCCTATCCTTTCCTGGCCTACTCCTGAAAACAGAAAGGACTTTCAGTCTTTCCTTGGTTTTTCTAAATTCTATTGCAGTTTTATAAAGAACTACTCCAGACAGGTCTCCCACCTCACCTCTATAGCTGGAAACAGCTCTCCATTCAACCCCACTTCTGAAGCTTTGCAAAAATTTGAAAACATCAAGCAAGATTTCACCCAAGCTCCAGTCCTTTGCCATTTTGATCACCCCCTGGGAACTTATGTTGAAACTGATGCCAGTGACTATGCCCTGGGTGCTGTCCTGCACCAGGTTACTGCTGATAAAAATAAACACCCTATTACCTTTGACAGCAGAAAAATGTCCAGTGCTGAGCTCAACTATGAAATAAATTACAAAGAACTCCTTGCTATTGTCTTTTCTCTCAATCAATGGAGTTCCTATCTCTTGAGTGTTACTGACCCTTTTGAGTTTCTAACTGATCATTCCTCTTTGAATTATTCTATGTCTTCTAAGTTCCTTACTAGAAGATAGGCGTTTTGGGCAGAGTTCCTCTCTGAATTCAATTTTGTGATCACTTAAAGGCCTGGCTGATTTTCAACCATCCCAGATATCCTGTCACATTGGCAAAACATGTATCAAGGGGGGGGAACACCATATTCTGAAAAGAATCCTGGAAATTTTCAACAACTTCTGAAAGAAAATAAAGTTAAATCTTCTAAACTCTTTTTTCTTTCTGCTAATAAACTTTATGATCAACTGATTGAATTGAAATCTGGTCAACAAGCTGGAAAGTTACTTCAGGGAATCATTAAAAGATTGAATAAGAATGATGAAATGTCTGATTATTCCTCAGACCCTTCTAGTGGCTTACTCCTGTTACTTGTTAAAGTTTTCCTACCTGACAAAGCTAACCATCTTAAACAAAAAATACTCCATCAAATATGTGATTCTCCTCTTGCAGGTCACCCTGGCCAACAGAAGACTCTCAAAATCATCAAGAGATCCTTCTCCTGGAATGGAATGTTGAAGGATGTTAAGAACTATGTTTCAGCCTGCTAACTTTGCAACAGGGGCCAGGCAAGTCATGAGAAGAAACTAGGACTAATCAAACCTCTTCCAATCCATGATGGCCCCTGGACTTCTATCTCTATGGAATTCATCTCTAAACTCCCTCTCTCCAATGGATTTTATTCTATCCTTGTTGCAGTGGACTGTTTATCCAAGATGGCCCTCTTCATTAAAACAACCAGTAAACTGACTGCAGTAGAAATAGCTAACCATTTTATCATCCATGTCTTCTCCAAGCATTGTCTTCCTGCTGACATTATAAGTTACAAAGGCTCCTTATTCACCTATTCCTTCTGGAAAGCACTTTGTGAAAAATTACAGATCCAAAGGAATCTCTGCACAGCTTACCACCCTGAAACATATGGTCAAACTGAAAGATTCAATAAATTACTGGAACAATATCTTTGAATGTACATCAGTTATCACCAGGATGACTGGGATACCTGGCTCTCCCTGGAAGAATTCTCTTACAACAACAGTGTTCACACTTCTACCCAGCAATCACCCTTCTTCACCCTCTATGGAAGGCACTCTAGCTTTGACTTCTTGCATGTGCTAGACAATCAGCCTGCAATTCATTACTTGGATCAGATTCAGAAGAACCAGAGTAAATTGAAGAAAGAATTAATAGAGTCAATGGATAAGTATAAGTAATATCCTGACCTTAACAGAAAAGATATTCCAAAAGGAATTACTCCTGGTAATAAAGTTTGGTTGTCTGCAAATAATATCAATACTAACAGACCTTCCAAGAAGCTCTCTGAGCATTGGTTGGGTCCTTTTCTCATTACTGACAAAATAGGAACTCATGCTTTCAAACTCCAACTCCCTGATCAATGGTCATCCATCCACCCTGTCTTCCATGTATCACTTCTCAAACCCTACTCTTCAGACCCAAATTCTCCTAGTCATCAACCACCTCCAGAAACAGTGGAAATCAATGTCCAAGAAGAATGGGAAGTGTCTAAAATTCTGGATTCCAAGATTAGTTGTGGCAAACTCTTCTAATTATTCAAATGGAAAGGTTTCTTGGAAGAATCTGAAAGAACCTCATGGGAACCAGTATCCAACCTCACCAACTATTCAGCCCTAATGCACAACTTCCACTCCCTTTATCCTTCCAAACCCAAATCATCCTCCACATCCCCTTTTCTTTCTTACAATTTATACTCAATCCTATCCTTCTCACAATAAGTCAAATCAATCCCATCTTTATTTGATCAATCCATAAAAATATAAAGAATCAAATAAAATAAAATAAAATTTCTATCTACCACTCCTTTTCAATCTTATCAAGAAAATCAGTAATTTTGGTCACCCAAACACTAGCCAACTTGACCTTCCTAATTTCATACTCCTCTCTATCCTTAGCAGTAGCCCTGAATAGTAACCCTCAATTCATCAGTCACACCAGAAAAAGATAAAAATTCTTCCAGCTCTGCCAATACCTCTTTCTTTGCCTTCTCCCTCTCCTTTTTCTTCTCCACCTCTTCCCCATTATTTAAACCCCATCCAAAAATTGCATTGCTTCTGGAATCCTTTGAAAATCTTCCAAGACGCTCTTCAATCTCCTTCAAGTCTCCAACCAGGCCATCTTCAAGGGAATCCACTGGACCAACCACCTTCCACCCAGAGAAAGCATAGGAAACAATGTCCTCCTCAGTCATCTTCCTGAATTCACCTCTTACACCATCCTTGGCAAACAACCTTCCAACCAGATCTCAAACAGAATTATGCCCAGGGGAACCTTCTTCTACTTCTATAACTTCCTTTCCTTTTCCTTTATCCTTCTCCAATTGTTGTTCTTCTGCTCCCTGTTCTTCCTCTTCCTTATTTTCCTCCTCTTCATCAGGCTCTCCAGGAGCATCCTCATTGTCCTCTTCTCCCCCTTGCCTTCATCTTTGACTTTGACAGGCAGTATTTTGGCCGTTTGAACATTTTTCAAAGTTCAAAATTTGATGTCTCTTCAACCCTTTGATGCCTCTTTGACACCTTTGCCGCTGCTTCAAACATGCTTTGACTGGATGAAAAAAGATTCAATTGTGCTTTTACAAGTTTCAACAGCTTCAAACACACTATTTCAAACTTTGACAGGTTTGAACCTTGATCCTCAAACTTTGACCAATTTGATTTGACCTTGTCAAACTTTGACTTGTTTGATGGTGATTTGACTTGCTGTGATGGCTTTTACAGCGGTTCAACTGGCTTTGAAAGCTTTTATGTTGCTTTCATGGGGTTTTTATTGGTCCTCTACGTCTTTGGAATCTTTGATTGAACTGATAGACAACAAATAGGTCATACCCCAGCAGATATCCAACGCTTTTGAGCTTGCTGCATCCTTCTTTGACATACTGTTTGGTGCCAATTGGCCTTTCTTCCTCAGCTCCAAACTCTGCTTCTCCAACATCTTCATCTTATTCTTCAACTCCTCTACTGGAAACAGAATAAAAACCAACTCCTATCAGAGGAAAGCCTCCCAGAAACCAGAAGATCAGCAACCACTCACCATCTGATGGACCTACCCTGCTGTACACTCCTAGGGAAACACTCAAGTTGTCAGGTTCCTCTTTCACTTCAAAGGGAGAATTCTTGTCCTTCACTCAAACAACTGGTCCCAGTACCTTCCTTCCAGCTTCATGGGTTACAGAGCATCTCCTCTTGTATCTTTGAAATTACTCACAATTCCCTGACATTGGGGTGATGCTGGTGATGCAGATCTTGTCAGTCTCAACACATCTGGAGCATGGGGGAAGTATTGGTTGACAGGGTAATAACCATTGGTAACTTCCATGGTGAATGAGGGGGTGGATGATCTGTTTTATGATGAAAGTGATGGGCAGCTGTCAGGTGGTGATGGTGATGAATATGGCAAGGGGAAAGAAATTTCAGTCATGGTGAAGATCTCAATCTACTCTCACCTCTTCTTATGGGTATCAGGAGCTACAACTTCCTCTTCTGGGGGGTTAATGTCATAACCACAAATTGACTCAGCCTCCTCAGCCAATCTCAGCCTCAGTACAATCTACCTTCAACTCCTGGATCCACAAGCTGCACATCCTGAAATCCTCCTCTAACCCTGCAGTCCTTAGGTAAATCTCCCAGGAATAACATCCACCTCTCTATGGCTATATATATATATAACTAAAATGAAATAAATAAAATCTATTTTTTTGCCATTCCAAACCCAAAATGGGTTGTGTGGCGCCGTTTGCAACACAAAATGGGTCGCAAACTTCAATTCACAAACCACCTGAGTTTCAAATGGCCTTTTGCAGCTCAAATGGGAAGCAAATGGCCATTTGAAACCCATTTTGGGTTGCCAATTGCGCAAGGCAACCCTTTCTGGGTAGTGAATGGAGGTTGTGAGGCTGCCAATTTAACATTTCCATTTTTTTTGTCCACTCCTCTCCCCGTCGGGGCGGTGGACAACTTACGCTAAGCCACCACAACCCCAGCAGTCTGTTGCCACAAGATTGACCGCTGGGAAACTTTCCCTGCTGGTAAAGGAGGCACGCAGGGGAACAACTGTTGGCACAATGGACAACTTAAGCTAATTTTTCCATTGTTCCAACAGGGAGAGGGGTGAAAAAAATAAAAAAAATAAAAAATAAAAAAAATAAAAAAAAATAAAAAAAATAAAAAAAATAAAAAAAATAAAAAAAATAAAAAAAATAAAAAAAATAAAAAAAATAAAAA